>JAHHUM010001892.1:111303-148400 GCA_036173005.1 Crenichthys baileyi | reverse complement strand
ATATGATTTGGTACTTATATTCATTTGGGGAAAATATCCTGTGTTAAGAATTTTGTATTTTTACACTTCTATTGCCAACCCAGAAAATTTCTAGAATATAAATTTACTGAAGCCTTTATAAAATGTACTTTACATTTTAAGTATCTATTTCCCTGGGGCATAAAGATGATGTGACACCAAGCCCATGGTTATGACCCACTGTTCAAAATGAGAAAGAGAACAGCACACGTCAGGTACGGTACAGTATGGTGAAAAATACATTTCTTCAAACATTGTTTTGTTGTCCTACTTAAATGTTTCAAATCATGAAATAAATGATCAGACAGAGATAACTTGAGTTAATACAGAGCAACTGTTTTCAAATAATGATGTCATTTTTCAAAAGAAAAAAGCTATTCCAACCACCCTGGCCCTATGTGAAAAAGTAACTTCTAAGTTGTGCCAACCTCGGCAGTAACAACTGCCATCAGGAGTCTTGACACAGGACGAGTTTTTGGCTGAATGTCCTGCTTAAAAACCAAAGTCGGCTTGAGTTTGAGGTCATTGAGTTTGAGGTCAGCCAAGGTCACTGATCGGTGAATATTGTCCTTTTTTTGCTCTGCTCTCGGTGGAGGACGCACACGTTTTCTCTCCCTCCCTCTTGCCTGCTTCTGCTTCTGCATCTGCTTTTGTCTGTGTTTTTCTCAGAGCCTCACTTTACATATCTTCTAAACTTGCAAATTATGGATTTGGTCTCTCAACGCAATTGATCAAATTTTTTCCACGGGAAGACAGGGTAAAGGAGAACCCTCTTGCCCAGCCGGTACATTCTTCTCTGGATACACAATGGATTCTAGGCAACAGAAGAAGATTGTGAGCGTGACTACAATGTCAGTTGAGGACGCAGAAGACATTTATATATTTGGATTTTTGATAACAGGATTTCTGCTTTTTGGAGCCGGCGGCTACCTGACTTATCGAGTGAGTAGCAAAACGTGGGCAGCTGTTCAAAGCATCCCAAAGCTGCCTGCGATGCTGGATGGAATCTGCAGAGCGATCAATGCTCAAACTGAATTGCTAAGAGAGCTAAGCCGCAAGCTGGATACGGTTCTTGAACAGATTCGTAGCCTGGAAGCGGCTTTTGGACTCAGAGGTGAAAGGATTTAATCATGGAGAAGGTTGTTCGCTCCAGAACTGCGGGAAAGTCCCAGAAATTTGGATATTTGGATTCGCAATTGAGAGATAACAGTAAAAACTCTTAAAGCGATTGGACACACAACTGCTTGAACCAGAACACTTATTATTTTTCTAAATCTGGTGCCCCAACGTGGCCTTGGCAACTTCTGCTAAGCTGCTACAAAATATCTCCTGGAACAGCCCCAGAACAGTTGTGACCCAGATAAGACTTTGCGGCCGATTCAGAAAACTTCCATCTCTCTCCTTAAGGACAATGGCGCTCTATCTGTGTTGACAGATCTTTTCTTCTTGTGTGTTGCTCAGCCCTGCACCTAATTGCGTGATTTCATTACTTTTTCATAGATTTTTAGTTTTATCAGAAAGATTACCTGCGAAAACCAAACATTATTAGTAATTTGGACTATAGCTGCTCTTACACCAATAACCCAGCTTTCTTAATTAGACTACAATGGACTGTTATTACTTAGTTCAACTTCAGTACCAGTAAAAGCAATATATTATTAGCACCTGAAAATGTGGATTAAAGCTGTTTTGTACCAGTGACTCAGCTTCCCTAGTTAGAATTCAGTAGAATGATGAGATTATCAATATCATCATCTTTTAACATAGGATGCTTTATTATTAAGAGTGGCTTGGAACCAATTTCTGCCAGTAAACCTGGAGGATTATTAATTATTATTACTCCCAAGGATTATTAGTGTCATTTGATTTGTTTTTCTGTGTCTGTATCATTGTAATGTTTTTCCTCATGTACAGCGCTTTGAGTACCTTGTTGCTTAAAAGCGCTATATAAATAAACTTGACTTGACTTGACTTGACTCCAGGGTTTTCTAGTAGAAAGCAGAATTTATGATTCGATCAGTTGCAGCAACATGTGTAGGTCGTCACAAAGCAGCCACAGATATACTACCATCATGTTTGACTGTTGATATGATGCTCTTCATCTAAAATACTGTTACACTGACTGTTACTGGATGTACAAATTTTAAAAGCTCCACTTTTGTCAGTCCAAATAAGTGGACTTTTGCCAGAGGTCTTGGGGATCATCAAGATAGTTTTTGCCTTGAAATTCTTTCTAGGTCACCAATATTTCGCAGTCTCTTTCTTATTATTGAACTATGAACACTGACCTTAACTAAGGCAAGTGAGCCCTGTATTGCTTTGGATGCTGTCCTGGGTTCTTTGTCACCTCCTGGAAGTGTTATTCCTGAATTAATTGCACAAGTAATTTTGGTCAGCTGGCCTCTCTTGGGAAGGTTTAAGACTGTTCATTCTTCCTCCATTTGTGCATAATGTTTCTCACTGTGCTTCCAATGGCTAGTAAATTGTTCAATACCCTTTTCAGACTGATAGATTTCAGTGACATTGTTTCCCATCAGCTCTTGATTTTTTATAGAACAGGGCAAGATTTGTTACTTTTTGAGACCTTTTAGCATGTTGTCAGACAGAGCTGCACGATGCAACAGTTGTGAATGCTGTTGTCTTGCAAACAGTGGTCTAATACCAACCTCCGGTCTTTCTGCATGGAGTTTGCATGTTCTCCTTGTGCATGCATGGATTCTCTCCGGGTACCCCAGCTTCCTCCCACAGTCTAAAAACAACTGCTAGTTTAACTGATCTCTCTAAATCAACTTTAGGTGTGAGTGTACATGGTTGGACTGGGGACCTACCCCACCTTCACCCAATGACCATTGGACATATGCACCAGCCACCCTACACAGTGATGAAAAATATTAGGGATCTTATGTCAGGTTTTGTTTAACTGTCTGAATTAAATGCACCAATACTCTCAGGTGACAAGAGAAAGGTTTAAAGATTTATTTAAGTACGATGATGAATGTGAAGGAAATCATGGTCCGGGCAGTTTTCTGGGAACACGGGATAGAGGAGAAGAGGTGAACAGAGGAAATACTGCAGGAAAAATAATGGTGAAGAAATGGTGGAAGCTTACTGGTAGATGCAGAGGATGAACGCCAGGGGGAATGAGAGTAATCTGGGGTAGAGGTCCAAGTGGTGGTTAAGATGGTAAATGGAGGGCAACAGTGTAATGAGGAGCGGAGGTTAGATGAGAGTGTTGGAGGACCGACAAGTTGCTCTGAGGATGAGGGTAATGAGGTGCCTTGAGGTTGCCAGCCGTGGAACTGATCTAATATACTATTATCAATAACCAGTTGAGGTGACTATCTACTATTATCAATAACCCTCTGAGGGAACTCAGAGGGTTATCGATGATAGTAGATAGTTTGTAGTTTGAGATGCAGGAGCACACAGAGAAGGAACTTGGTAGTAGCCTGAGAAGTGCTTGAATAAAGAAAAAAACAAGAAGAGAATCTTAACATGTGAAATAACAAGACAAGTCACTAGAGAACCCAGAGGGTTTAGGTTACCACTTAGGTAGGACTGACTGCCAGCTCCTCATATACTCCAGCTAATGGTTTGGGGCAGCGGGGGCAGCAGACTCAGCAGAGACGTGCAGATGTCCCTCTCCCCAGACACCTCCCTCAGGTCCTCCGGGGGGAACCCAAGGCGTTCCCAGACCAGCCGAGAGACATAGTCCCTCCAGCATGTCCTGGGCCGTCCCCTGGGCCTCCTCCCGGTGGGATGTGCCTGGAACACCTCCCGAGGAAGGCGTCCAGGAGGCATAGATGCCCGAACCACCTCAACTGGCTCCCCTCGATGTGGAGGAGCAGCGGCTCTACTCGAAGCCCCTCCCGGATGGCCGAGCTCCTCACCCTATCTCTAAGGGAGTGCCTGGCCACCCTACGGAGGAAGCTCATTTCAGCTGCTTGTGACCCAAAGTTCATGGCCATAGGTGTGGGTAGGAACGTAGACCGACCGGTAAATCGAGAGCTTCGCTTTTCAGCTCAGCTCTCTCTTCACCACAACGGACCAGCACAGTGCCCCCATTACTGCGGTAGCCGCACCGATCTGTCTGTCAATCTCCCGCGCCATTCTTCCCTCACTCGTGAACAAGACCCCGAGATACTTGAACTCCTCCACTTGAGGCAGTAACTCCCCTCCAACCTGAAGAGGACAAGCCACCCTTGTCCAGGTGAGAACCATGGCCTCGGACTTGGAGGAGCTTATCTTCATCCCAGCTGCTTCACACTCGGCTGCGAACCGCCCCAGCGCATGCTGTAGGTCTTGGCTAGAGGAAGCCAGCAGGACCACGTCATCTGCAAAAAGAAGAGGCGAAATCCACTGATCCCCAAACCAGACCCCCTCCTGCCCTTGGCTGCGCCTAGAAATCCTGTCCATAAAAGTTATGAACAGGACCGGTGACAAAGGGCAGCCCTGCCGGAGTCCAACATGCACCGGGAACAGGTTCGACTCAGTGCCGGCAATGCGGACCAAACTCCTGCTCCGCTTGTACAGAGACCGGATGGCCCCTAATAAAGGCCCCCTGATTCCATGCTCCTGGAGCACCCCCCCAAAGGGCATCACGAGGGACACAGTTGAATGCCTTCTCCAGGTCCACAAAACACATGTGGACCAGTTGGGCAAACTCCCATGAACCCTCGAGTACCTTGTAGAGGGTATAGAGCTGGTCCAGTGTTCGTTCCAGGGCCGGGACGAAAACTACACTGCTCCTCCTGAAGCCGAGGTTCGACTATCGGCCGGACTCTCCTCTCTAATACCCTGGTGTAGGCCTTAACAAGGAGGCTGAGGAGTGTGATCCCCCTGTAGTTGGAACACACCCTTCTTATGAAGGGGGACTACCACCCCAGTCTGCCAGTCCAGTGGCACTGTCCCCGACTGCCACGCAATGTTGAAGAGGCGTGTCAACCATGACAGCCCTACAACACCCAGAGACCTGAGGTACTCAGGGCGGATCTCATCCACCCTCAAAGCACTGCCACCACAGAGCTTTTTAACCACCTCGGTGACACAACCTGGGTGATGAAAGAGTCTAACCCTGAGTCCCCAGCCTCTGTTTCCACCAGGGAATGTGTGATGGCAGGATTGAGGATATCATCGAAGTACTCCTTCCACCGCCCGATATTGTCCCCAGTCGAGGTCAGCAGCCTCCCACCCCCATTGTAAATAGTGTTGGCGAAGCACTGCTTCCCCCTCCTGAGGCACCGGTCGGTTTGCCAGAATCGCTTCGAGGCCAACCGGTAGTCCTTCTCCATGGCCTCACTGAACTCCTCTCAGGCCCGGGTTTTTGCCTCTGCCAGAGCCCGGGCCGCGGCACGCCTGGCCTCACGGTACCCATCAGCCGCTTCAGGAGTCCCACAAGCCAACCACAGCTGATAGGACTCCTTCTTCAGCTTGACAGCGTCCCTTACTGCCGGTGTCCACCGCCGGGTTCAAGGATTGCCGCCGCGACAGGCACCACAGAACTTACAGCTGCAGCTACGGGCAGCAGCATCGACAATAGATGCAGAGAACATGGTCCACTCTTGAGTCAATGTCTCCAACATCCCCCGGAATCTGGTCAAAGCTCTCCCAGAGGTGGGAGCTGAATACATCCCTGGCCGAGGGCTCTGCCAGACATTCCCAGCAGACCCTCACTATGCGCTTGGGCGGGCCTGCCAAGTCTGTCCGGCTTTCTCCTCTTCCAGCGGATCCAACTCACCACGAGGTGGTGATCAGTGGACAGCTCAGCCCCTCTCTTCACCCGAGTGTCCAAAACATGCGGCCGAAGATCTGACGATACGACAACAAATTCGATCATCGACCTCCTGCCTAGGGTGTCCTGGTGGCAAATGCACTGATGGACACCCTTATGCTTGAACATGGTGTTCATTATGGAAAATCTGTGACTAGCACAGAAGTCCAGACCTTTAAAACATTTTTGTTATGGGTGGAGGATACTGCACGTTTCGACTAGTTCGCCGATGCTGAATGATAATAATGATAATGGGAAAAAGCAAGATAAAAAAAGAAGATAAAAGACCTCACTGTGTCAGCAAAAGCCAATAATCATGTCAATAATAAAAGCAGTTATATGTGATTTTTGTGTGACATAACAGAATTTTATCTGTGACAAATTGTGTGCAAAGTATACGGACCTTAATAATAAAAAAACAACAAAGTTGAGATACGATGCAAGCAAATGACTTCAAAACGTCGGGACTTTATTGTATTTTGGTTCAACTTGCCTTGCTTACCTATTGACATAAACGCATCGAGGAAGTCTACAACAAAGGCTGCAGAGGCAGAAACTAAATCAATGGGGACACCTAGTGGACAAACGAAGTGTTAGGAGGAAAACTGCTGCTCTTGGTTTCTGTTGAAAATGGTAAACTGATATGTGTCACTGTAAGTATGTTTATGCTTTTATGTCACACATGAACTGGGCATCTACATGTCGATTTATCAATTTAATAAACCTAATGTTTTCTTGTTATCATTAACTTATAGGGGTTTAATTAAAATACAAATATTTGCAACAATATTTGGAATACCTATTGCTGAAAAGGAGGCACAGTTCCAGTCATTTTGTTTATGTTGCTAAACCGAGAAATAAAAACAAACAAAAACAACTAAAATTAACTATGTGTAATGTATAAGATGTGGCACTCCAAAACAATTGATTGACCAGATATGGTACCATAAACTGAGGAAGCGAAATGTAAAGTTATTTTTGTCAGCCAATCACCTATCATTTAAACGACAATTGAATATGGAAAAAATGACATTTTAACAATAAGTGATTGTAAACCAACAAACATATACAATAACTGAGTCAATAATGAAATACATTATCTGGGAATTACAATTATCTATTTTCTTATTAGATGTTTCCCAGGTTCTAGCTGAAGACGTTTCTGATATTTGTTCTTAATAGGTCTGTTACGGGTAAAGAACATATACACACATTTTAGTAAATTAGAATATTATTGACCGGTTCATGTATTTCAGTAACCCAATTCACTAGTCAGGTCAAGTCAAGTCAAGTCAAGTCAAGTCAAGTTTATTTATATAGCGCTTTTCAGCAATAAGGCACTCAAGGGGCTGTACATACGGACACTTATGTACAGCGCTAGGTGAAACACATTATATAAATTAATTACACAGGATTATGTTTTCAAGCCTTTATTTCTGTTATTTATGTTTAGGATTAAAATATTACATCTGACCAATAAAAAAACATTTTAATACAGAAATGTGGGCTAATTGGAAAATATGTTTAATATCTCAGAGACATAGCAGAAGGGGGTAGAATCTAACTTTGAGATAATGGATGATGTCATAAAACATCTCCTTTGGTTTAAAGTTCCTCTGGTGATGTATTAAGTTTCTTTTGAAAAATCTGATTATCAAATGCAGGTACTACATTGTTGGTTTCAAGTTAAAACCATACATTTAGCTTTTACAAACCTTGTTAAAGATATTGTGATGTACTCTTCTGTAAAACCAGTTTTTCCTGCTTTCTGAATTGATAATGTTGATTTGGATAGGAAGTATAATAACAAACTACTGCGATCACTAAGTACAAATACATATTCTCGTCTTCCAGTTAAAAAACATCACTCACTTCAAAGTTCTTCAGAGGCAGAAACTATCAAAACATAAACTAGATATTTTAATTAACTTTGTTCCCTTAACGAAAACTGTTTTTAATTTAATATTTTAAAACTGAACTATAAAAATAAAATTTAAGAGCATCTTTTCCCCTTAAGTGATGTGATTAAAGCATGAAAAAGAGGGGGGGTCATGACAGACCCTCTTCCCCACCCGTTTTTCTTTTTAAATGCAATGCACACTATAACAACACGCATCAACACCACATTTGAGAGGGCGGAAGTAGACTTGGGGTCTTTTCACACCCCTCGTTTGCTTTTTGCCGTCTGGAGTCGGAGTGTGAGCGGGCCTTCTGGTCAGGATCTGGGCTGGGGTTGGGGTTCGGGATCATTTGGATTGCCCAGTTTCTAATAAAGTTTCTTTTTATCCATATCAAGCAGAGCTTTAAAGCGTTAGCTGTAATGCTCCACTTGTGAAAGCAAATCTGTTGGGCTTTTTCTTGGCACTCAGACAACAATTCTGAGCGCTACTCTGCCAGACAGGACACGGTTAAAAAAAACAAACAAACTATGCAATAATATTTAGTTTATTGTAAAATATTCTACACAAGTGTAGATTTATTTTAGTGTCCACAAGTTTTATATAATTTGAGAACTATTCAAATGTTCTGTTTCAATCGATTAAGAAACTAAAAAATAAACACCCTAAAACTTTCACAGTTTTTAGACGAGTCTACATATATGTTTTATTCCTTGTTAAACCAGTAGATGGATTAAACATATATTAAAGTCTCAAAAATAGAGATTTGGGCTTATCTTCATAAATAAATATAGTGCTGTTTCACTTTTACAAATTTTTCACATTACAACCAGAAATATGTATTTTATGTGTCAAAATACCAAAAAAGTTACATTAATTGTGAGGTAGAAGGAGAATAAGACACAATTATCAATGATTTTTACAATACATGGGGCAATATCAAACCCCCAGTCGGTTGTGGCAGACGGCTGCTCACTCTGATCCTGGTTCTGCTGGATGTTTCTTCCTGTTAAAAGAGAGTTTTCGTCTCCACTGTCACTAGATGCATGCACAGTATGAGGGATTGCTGCAAAGTCAATCCAAGCCCACTGTCGCTACATGCTCATCCAGGAAGAGTGAATGCTGCAAGTCACTCGATGCAATCTGCTAATCAATTTTAATAATAAACTGAATCCGACTGAACTGTTTGATAGTTAGGATTAATTGGAATGTATGTACCGGACTTGAAATCTATACGATTCGATTGAATTGACTTTGTAAAGTACCTTGAGACGACGTGTGTCTGAATTGAATTGAATACAGGAGGAAAATCCTTTAGAGGCTGCAAAAGACTTGAGACAGGGGCAAGGGTCTCTGGCATGATGTCGATTGTAAATATAGCCTTTCTAAAATGGTTCAAATCAAAGCTTAATCATGTGTTAGAAAGACCCAGCCAAAGCCCAGGCCTAATTCTAGTTCCCCATCCAACCCGACTAATCATGAGCTATTTCGTATAAAAAACAGGTGTACATTTCAGTGTCTGGACGTGCAAACTTGGCTTCCCTCAAAAGTATTGGAGATTTAATTGAAATTTTAATTTTTCTATAAAATACTGACTCTGGGGAATTAAATACAATGCCCACCACACTTCTCAGATAAAAGTTTTAGAAAATTAATTTCACTGCATAATAATACAATTAGTGTTGTCCTATCGTGAGACTATTGTTACTTCAGTGTTTTTCTGAATGGAACTAATATTTGGCCCATTCAAAGAGAAACAAGATGTAACATTTTCTCATCACTGGCCTAGACAATGCAACTGCATACATGGACACTAGGATGCAGTATTGCACAAGGTTTAAAAGGCACCAGGGCAAATCACCTACTACAGTTTCTGTCAGACTTTATAACAAGTACGATAAATTTTATAATTTTCAAGTACTATCAGTACATGCTAAAACAGTTCTGCAACAAGAGCTGGATATTTTCTCTTTGTTGTCTTTTGTCACAAAATTTGAAAAAAGAAAATGTTCGCATCCAGCTGCACTGTTATTTGAGGTAAAAATGACCAAGTTCCAAGTTAGAAAAATGACCAAGAAGAACCCCAGAAGTTACAATTCATTAAGATAAAGAAGGTGATCTCACCAACTCCGGCTTCAAAATCCAATATGGCTGCTGTTTGCTTAAAACACAAGGAAAGGTGCTATCGTAGTTTATCAGCACTTCTGGCAATTTGCATCTCATTCCATGTTACTACTAATGGACAGGTTTCATTACTTTTGGTATGTATATAATAATGAAAAAAACAAATTTCTATTACCTTGTATTACCAATAAACGTTGTCCTAGTCATTGATTGGAACATTAAACAATTTCTGCTGGTTCTCCATTGTTATACCATGATAGAGTTGGGTTAGATGTTATTCTGAAATTCAAATTCTGACTTCATAGGTACACAAAATGCAGCATTAAGTGACTACCAGCACTTTGTCCTGGCTTTGCTGTGGTGGGCTTTTTTTTCTGCTGGAGGGGTTCTTGAAATACTCTTCAATGCATTCCCCTGAGGAGTAGCATGTGTTAGAAACAAAGATCAATGTGCTTAAAGTACTCATATGGCTGATTTGGTTCTGTTGTTCTAGCCTACAGCTAATTTGCTTCTTGTTAGCTTGTAAACAGTTAATACCACAATTTCTTCTGAGTCCCAGTAAAGACAGCCATTGTACCACCAGTGGTTCTTTTACCACTGTTTGAGAACCACAGAACAATACTTGTATAATATAACCTTATCACTAGTGACTTTACAATATTTAAATATTGTATAATGATATATTTTATCTCCAATACAAACAGAATGAAGCTGAATCGTTTATTCATTTTATCTTTAAAAAAGGCTTTTAGTATTAGTTTGTTTAATAATGTTTCTGAAACCTTGATTTAATAATAAAAAAAAGAACTAATTCTTAAATTATAATTATGGAGCAATCACAGATTGAAAGAAAGATTTTCATTTATTATGAGGAAAATATCATGAGTATTAAATAAACTAATGAGCAATAACGGCTTGTTTATTGTAAAAGTATTTTATTTTAGAGCCCTTGAGCACATACAAAACAGTTGCATTCCATCAGAAGTACACATAAGCAAGCTTACATTTTAGTTTCAAGTAAAGCAGTTTAACCAGTGATTACAGTGGATACTTCATTCTTAGACAGTCACTCAACATTCAAATTCTTATTCCTGACTGTAGTCCTGATAAAATGAGCAGTATGTAGACAAGCTGAGGGAAGATGTGTCTGTTAATCCTAAAAGACTAGCTTAGTACCTGAATTAGCTCTTTTTGATTAGGTGAACCTTCAAAAAGATAAATAATAACTGCAGGCCGGTCCCACAATGCGAGGCAAGGCTATGACATCTTTTATGTTCAGGAAAAAAAAAACGTATAAAATGTCATGGCAACCTTGACCTTATTTTAGTATATTCTTAAAAACACACAATGAGAAAAAATATATACTGATGTACAATTCTGGGTCCTGCCCACAGTGAGTGAATAAAGCAGTCTGGTTAAGGCACTCAACTTATCAATAACTTATTACAAAGGCAGATGGAAGAAAAGAGTTAAATAATAAACTACTATAACTTAGCCAGTGTTTGTCATTTTATACAAAAATATACAAAAACCATCAGAGGCACTTGATTTGGTGGAAAATGAGGCACTTGTGGAAAATAAAAACACAATCTCCACTGTTTCGCACTTTGGATTTCCTTTCATAGTACTTAAGGATTGCAGGCCGGCATGCCCATAAATGTGAACGCTTTATTACATTCATATAGAGCAGTTCAATTAGGAGGTGACCACCTGATGGGTCTCTGGAAATGCTGACAGTGATCCCGTGGGGTAGGGGGGACGAAAAGCGTCCATAAGTTAAGAGTGACCTACATGTGCCTCTTCATGTGGAGAGCCAGGTGGTCCGAGCGGGAGAAGGCGCGCTCACACAGGTGACACTGAAAAGGTCTGTGCCCAGTGTGCTTCCTGAAGTGTCGAGTGAGCTCGTCAGATCGGGCAAACTTCCAGCCACAGCCTTCCCAGTTGCAGTGGTAGGGCTTTTCACCTGGGAACACAAAGTGAAAATGAGTTAGGGATGTAGCGCAGGATTGCGCTGTGGCGAGCAGTGGTGCCAGCTAGAGGGGCCCAGAGGGTGACAATGGCATTTGTGTGCTCCCCAGCTGGCCCACTCTTTTCTAGTGGCACCTCAGCTGCAAAAACAACAAAACAAAAAACTGCAGATGGAAAGAATTTTTTTTTTTGAAAGTTATCTCACCTGTGTGCGTTCTCATGTGCGCCTTAAGATGGGAACTCTTGGTGTATGTTTTCCCGCAGCCGGGGAACTCGCAGTTGTGCGTGGCGGCGCGTTTTCTGGTCCAAGACTTGCGGCCTCGCTTCTGCTTAACGCCCCCGGTCTCGTCGTGCGCGTAAAAGTCCAGGAGAGGAGACGAGGGAGGCGTGAGCATCATCCCCTGCAGAGAGGCGGGATGGTGTTGCTGGCGGTGCATGCTGTACTGTCCTTGGAACTGTGGCACACCTCGGTGTGGGTACTGCGGGTGATATGGTGCGTTCATGTACTGGCTTGATAGATGGTTCTGATCAGGATGATGATTATGATGATGATGGGAACTCATAGATGAGTTCATTTGCGCCAATGTGCACTCTGTGCGTCCCTGAAGCTGAATCGGGTGCGCGCTGAAGCCCTGTAACGCACCTGGAACTGGAGGCTGGTGGTGCGTAAAAGCTGCTGTATGCATCTGGTGTTTGTCATACACTTCTTCCACAAAGGTTCCAGCAGCAATCATACAAGACTGAACCCCGGGCTCGGTTTTAATTTTATATCCAAGCGGTGATGGAGATGAAGCCGCTTGGGGGTGAGTAGGACAATTTAAAGCCCGCAGCTCGGTGTACTCGCAGTTGTCCCTCGCCTTGCCTGTCCTCTCCAGAGCGCCTTCCTCTGTATAATTCACCTCAGGCGTAAGAAGCTCCACCATCAGGCTGCGGACAGGGTTCGACTCCGCGAAGCTGCTGACGACGCCCTGATAGCCCTGTGCGGCCAGGTGAGAAGGAGGATGATCGGCGCAGTCTGGCAGAGAACCGCCGCCGCAGCTTTCCGGCGACTCCGGCAGGGGGTACCCGCACTGCTGCTGCTGCTGCGAGGAAGACATGTCCCCTCTGTCGTTGTTTCCAGCAGAAGTGCAGGTGTTTGACAGGATGAACTCAAGGTCCAGAAACTTCCCGAGCTCGTCTTCATCTTTGTGGGGCGCAGAAGGAGAGTGAACGATGCTGAAGTCAACCTCAATGCGCGGACTCCCTGCGCCACCTGTTGCGCCGCTCCGCACCCATTCATCCATATTGCAAAGCTGAAAATAAATGCAAAAATTAAACCTCAAGTCAGGAAAACAAATGCTAAGATGGCAATAAAGCAACACATTAAAAGACAATTTACTTACATTATCCATCGCTTTGAAATTTGGGAACAATGTCAAGGCAGGCATCAGTGCCTCAGCCACAGCCATGCTGGCAGTCTGCGTATAAACAAATCAATACGAATTCAAAACTTCAAAGTCTCTGTGCACATAGAGCGCACGTTTCGGTTGCGCCGGCAGCTTAGGAGCGCTCTAGGAATCAGGATGTGAGTATCAACACTGCAGACGGACTTTTATACAGCTGCTTTACTCAGAGTGGGAGGTGTCTCCTCTGCAGCACTAATCGCAAGCACTTGCACATATACAAGCACGCCTCCCTGCAGTTAAAAAATGCACTGGAAATCCGTGAGCAGGTGAGATCAAAGTGCGTGGAGTAATAAAAGAGAATAATCTACAGTTGGTCTAATCGGAACAACGTGTTTAAACGAAACAAAGAATTGGAATGAACTGCAGTAGCTGAAGCACATTTCAAACCAATGACTCAGGATACATGTCCCCAAAGGCATTGGCACATCTCTATTCGCGTGTTGGTTTCATTGGCATTAAAACCTGACATTCCCCTATGGCAGTAGCAGAGGTCGACTCCTAACCTGAACACTGACTTAAAATGCAGTTCGCTTACCATGTCAAGAACCTTAAAGCTTACAAGCCTTATTTATTTTAAAATATGACATAATTATTGGCATGTAGAGGATGTTATTGGATGTAGAGGACGGCATATTTTTTCAGGTAAATAAATGGCATATTTTTTCAGGTAAGTAAAAATGACGTGTGTTCACTCCCCCACCCAAATTAACAGTATGTAACATTTTAAAAGCCCCCATCAGTTTCGTCCCGGCCACTTCAAAAAGAAATGCATCAACAATTCATTGCGAAATCATCCCTGCCTGTTCAGGACAATCAAAAACGTGTGAAGCGGGGAGCAGGGAGGGGGGGCATCGAGACAACCTGTTAATCCGGGAGTAAACAAAGGACTGGCCGAGATGTTCCCTTAATGACACCCCCTCCTTCCCCACTCCTCCTTAGCCCTCTCCACCACCTTTCCTTCGACCACAGGCACGTATGCACCCTGCAGCCATTCCTTTGGTAATACTCAGGTGGATATATATATATAGCGCAAATCCCCTACAGGGCGTCAAAGCCAAGCAAACATTGCTTTGGCTCTCTCTCCTATGTCCTCCTGCAGGCCTGTAAGCAGCAACCTCCTGTAGCTCCCTGCTTTTATACTCCGTTATTTTTGACCTGCTGTGCTGACGCAAAACAAATTCCGGTTCAGCCTACGAGCCAAGTGGAAATGGACTCTGTTTCCTGGGGAAAAACTTCACACTCACTTCCTGTACTTTCTCTCCGCAGTCACCTTCAGACCATTTTAAGGATACAGATGCAGCTACTTTTGGTCTTTTGCCCAAACACTCACTGTATCCTCATGGCAGTACAGTAAACTGTGTGCATGTAAATTTAATTTGGACTTACAGTAAAAAAAGGAAAATTACATTTCTGGCCTGACTCTAAATGGCCCATCTGAGAAAAATAAAAAGTAACTCTTTAGAAAAAAAAGTCAAAGTCCTTAAAATTTGATAGTACTACAACTGCACCTCCATCTTGTCTCATCAAAGGTGTTATCAAACCGAGCTTGTGTAAAATAACAGCTAACCAAGAATAGTGACAAACAGATAAAGAGTTGCCCTAAGCTCAGGTTTCTCTTTTGTGACTTCTGAAAAAGAGTAAGTCTCCCAGCTTGTGTTTTCCAAACACAATTACCTGAGATTACGGTTGTGAGCAGATGAACATACAGAAACAAGGCTTGTCAGCTCATACACAAGTTGTTACCATACAAACCCTAACCCTTTGAATGTTTGTATTTTTAATTACGCACAAGTTTTATTCACAAAGGGCCTTTTGCAGCCTTTGTATATTTTTGCCATTATGAAAAAAATGCTTCTGTTAAAATTTTGTTAACTTGTAACTAAAACTCTGTTGCAAGCAGTCAAATGAATGAATGTAGTTTATTATAGTTATGTTTTTGAAGCTAAAACTAATACGTTGCTAGCTAAAGTTTCATGCTATTTCTAGCTAAAAAGGCAAAAAGGTGCTACTTTTGGTCCAAAATGCATAATGTCTATTTTTGTGTTACTTTAGGCTAAAAAGGCTAAAACCTGCTACATTTAGATAATAAAGCTATAGCTTTTGTAATTTTTTTTATCTTGTAAAAAATGATTTGTTCTTTCATTTTGAAAAAAAGCTTTGTTTAAGCAAATAAAATTATAAAACGCTAACCAGACCTTTAAATGTTGATTTTGTAGGTAAAACCTAAACATAATTAACTAAAGGTTTATGCTTCTTCTTGCTAACATTTAGCCGAAGATTGTAATAGTTGTTACTTTAGCCATAAAGCCTGAAAGTTTCTGCTTTCAGTCAAAAATGGTAAAACCTGGCACATTTGCTGAAAATGCTAAAATTTGCAACTGCTAGCTTGAAAGGCTAAGACTTTTAGTTAAAAATGGTAGAAGTTGCTACTTAGATTTAAGAAAGCCAGAAACACTAAAAGTTGATGCTTTTAGCAAAAAAAAAGCTAAAATTGCTACAGTTAGTCACACATTTTTTTCTAAAAGCAAATGAAAGCGTTTGCTAAAAGGATATTTCAGAACCTTTTAGGTTTTGGATGAGTCTTCAATTCAGTTTTAACAGTTTCATGTAGCTAGCTAAAAGTGAAGTAAAAATGTTGGTGTGGACAGCTTAGTGAAAAAATACTGAGACATAAAGGCTACTGAGGAAATGGTAGGGTCAATGCTGATTATTTTTTTTTAAACTTGCTTTTTTCATCCAGACGTGTTTCTCTCAGTTTATGACACATGCTTCCACAGATACCCGTTGTTGTTTTTTAAGTGTGTGTGTGTGTGTGTGTGTGTGAGTGAGTGAGTGAGTGCATGTGTATACATTCCTTTCAAAACATCAGAAAAACCAGCCAAGAACAATTTGTTTAGCAGAATACGGGGACACACACAGACAAACACAAACACCAATAGTAATTGCTCTCCATCACCCACAAAGAGAGGGGAAACCCAGTTGTTATCTTGGATAAATATGCTGCCGAGCATGGCATGAAAAAGCAACAAAATGATTAGAGAGGGGGAAAAAGAGAGTGCGACGACAGCAAGGAGACGGACTAGCTACCTTCTAGAAAGATATCAACAAGACATGGAGTGGTGGGAGACAGGAAATAGGAACAAACTGAGGAGAAGCATGGGAAAGAGGAATAATAAAAGCAACGATTTATGGTGCTCTAATCTTTTATTCTGCTTTCCTGAGGCCAGAGTTAGATGGCTGTTGGGTTCAACAGTCACTGTCTAGGCAAGGAAAAGCTCTTTGTGTCTGGAAACTGAGACAAGAAAAACATAAAAGACAAAAACAAAAATGTAATGACCTGATATATCATGTAACCATCTGGGATATAAAAAGGTTTGTTTAGGATCCCTGTGGCGCCACTGTTTAGCACAATCAAACACTAATGAAATTATTAGCAATTAACTGTTACCCTAATGAGATCAAGGTACAAAACCTTTCTGATCAGGATCAGATGCAATTAGGAGCTTGAACAATGCTGATGACCTCCTGAGTAGAAATGACTGTTTACACAGTATCAAAAGTTTATGTTACTGTTCCAAGCAGTTATTTTGCTATCATCAACTCAAGTAATGGTTTCAGGAGGTTTTTGTGAAAACAAAAAATGATTTGTAGTTATTTAAACCTCCAGATGTTACCTTGTCAATAAGTAATCACTTACATATTTTCTCATTTATAAGATAAGATTTAAGATAAGATAAGGTGCACTTTCAGAAACAATTTACATCTCGGATTTTGATGAATTTGTAAGTGCATAAAATCTTTTGTGCAGTCTTGAATGTACGGAGTTTCTCAAAAGTCTGCACAACCCCTGTTAAAATGCCTTTTCTGTTTTCTGTATAAAATCGAAACGATGAATAATTTCAAAACTGTTTCCACATAGGTGTCATTTTAAAAGGAAAAAATAAATAAAAAAGGCCCAATAACCCTGCTCCAAGAGTGTGTACACACTTTTGGCCCTTTTCCATTACTACCTACGTGGTTTGCTTCAACTCTGCACCGTTTGGGTTGTTTTCCAATACAAATGAGTACCACTGGAATGTGGGTGGGGTTGTGATAGCAAGGTGCTCCAGAGTTTAAAAAGTAACATGACATGTTTTGTATGGGACACAAACACAACACAACATTGAGGATAAGGAAGCAATGTCTAACCTGCTGCTCAGTCTATTGGTTTTTGTCAGACTCAAAGTAGAAGAAGAGTCAGAAATGGCTGTGGGTGAAAAGATGGAACACTTTGATAGGTAAAAGGCATTGTGGGAAGCCACAGAGCAGTCTCAAGCCAAAGGATATAAGCTAGACAACGTATGAGAACAAGCTAGTGGTATCTAATGCTAGCTTGCTATAGTGCTCATTTGCACAATAAGCCTAGAACACAACTGTGGTTTAAGATAGTTATTGTGATATGTATGCTGTGTGTTTTACCAATGGCTGTCCTATTGCAAATTTAGCGCTGGCAACTGTCAGTCTGGATGTTTAACTGAGCCTCCCAGTGGTGAGGTGTTATTGTTCCCGGTTTCATGAACGCACAGTGGTTGCAGAACTTCAGGATGTCTAAACAAATATTTAGCTTCCTATGCAACAAACTGTATCCGACTCTGGAGCTACAAGCTTCGACTTTCAGTGAATGTGTGCCCTTAAGGAAGAGAGGTGCAATTGCACTGTGGAAGCCAGCTACCAGCTCAGAGTGCAGGAGTATTGAACACATTTTTTGACTCATCACAACTGTGTGCTGATGTGTGCAGGAGTTTAGTGCTGAGGCAGATATAAAAATATTCATGTTGCCTTCCCAGGCCTGAGCCCAAACATGTATAATTGCATTTCAATATGAATTTTGACAAAAAACGTTTGTATCTTTTTGTATCTTTTCTTTTGTTTTGTACATAAGGCTTTATGACAAATGGAATTCTAAAAGAACGAAAAGCCAAGAATGATCCAACAGTTGAAAAAAATCACTTTTGATTTGTTGTGATTTGGTCAACAGAATTATGAACCATGAAGGAGTCAGATAAGATAAATTAAATTCCATTAAAAACTAGCCCAGTATCAGGAAATACAGATGCTAGTATGTCACAAAATTCCGTAATATAAAAGTATTATCACTAAAGAATATGTTTTTCTGCACTGGCACATTAAATCATAGAGTCATTTGTGTGATTACTTCACAGAGTAAGAAAATTAACTTATATAGGTTACCCCTTTCTTGAAAATGAGCCTTTAACTAACACACAAGTCAGTCACAAATGCTTGGGTAGTACTATTGACTCCTCCCACCAGTGCATGCTCAGATAAAATAGAAAGTATTGATGCAAGCAAAAGATTTTCTATTTTATGTTTTAAGTGACATTTTTTGTCCCTCGAGCCACTCTGAGTAGGCATTAGTGGAAAAGGGGCCTTTTGTTAAAGCACCTCTTGATTTAATGTTAACATTTAGTCTTCTTTGGTAGGAGTTTATCAGAATGGCAAATTTTGACTTATGAATATTTGATCCCTTTGTTTTGCAAACGTTTTCTAATTCTAGATTGGGTAAGGATCCCTCTTGCTCACAGCCCTCTTTAGGTGAGCCCACACGTTTTTTGGCTAGACCATTCCAAAACATTTTCCTCTCATTAAGTTATTCCTATGTGGATTTGGGTGTATGCTTGAAATCATGAGACATGTGCTCCGGAGTTTATGCAATTGTTTTTTCTTGATATACAAATGAATATTTCCATTGTGCAGTGGAATATAAATACAAGATTTTTCGTTAACCCTCTTTAAATTATGACTTTAGCTAAAGGATGCAAATAGGCAATTGTCAAGGAAATCAACTTAATTTCAGCATAATCAGTGTCACTATAACTGTTTTTAGCTGTGTACCAAAAATGTAATGCTGAAACTTAATTCAATTCAATTCAATTCAATTCAGTTTATTTATATAGAGCCAATTCACAACACATGTCGTCTCAAGGCACTTCACAAAAGTCAGGTACATACATTCCAATTAATCCTAATCATTGAACAATGCAGTCAGATTCAGTTATTTATTCAAATTGGATAAAAAGTTTTTCTGTCTAAGAAAACCCAGCAGATTGCATCCAGTCAGTGACTTGCAGCATTCACTCCTCCCGGATGACCATGTAGAGACAGTGGACAGTCACTGGCGTTGACTTTGCAGCAATCCTTCATACTGAGCATGCATGTAGCGACAGTGGAGAGGAAAAACTCCCTTTTAACAGGAAGAAACCTCCAGCAGAACCAGGCTCAGTATGAGCGGCCATCTGCCACGACCGACTGGGGGTTTGAAAGAACAGAGCAGAGACACAAAGAGAACAAAGAAGCACTGATCCAGAGTCCTCTCTATGGGAAGGAAAGAACAGACAAACTCCGAGCCAGTTTTCAAGGTTAGAGTCTGAAAGAGAGCACATAGAGTTAGTCACAATAAAAGCTCAGCCAGTAGCCATGTCTAGGAGAGAGAAAGGGTTAAACATTAAAAGACAGTGTCAATTACAAGCGATAGGACTGGATCACCTGTGTGAGGGATCCTCACGTTGATGCAAGCTACTAATATACCTTTGATATATATGTAATTTTTCCTGTCTTTATTACTTTATTTAAATAAACAAAGGAAAGATGACAGAAACAGTAGCTGTGACTATCTCTGACAGCTTAAAACATAAATATTGCACATAATTGTTTTTTGGCTGCATTTAAATGCTTCAGGATAGCTTGAACTAATTTCTCAAATTTGATATTTCAAGGACAAAAGCTTAACATAAGCATTGGCATTAGGACTGGTAGTTTTATTGTAAGACATAGCAAGTAAGAATAGAAGCCGACCATGTAAAATGCGTACATGCATGCTTACCTGTTGGTTTAGTTAGAGGTGAGACAACAGTTGAATGCTGGAGACTCAGCTTCAGTCTCTCACCAGCCATGGTTTACCACATGTTCTATGATGGTGGTAGGTATTTCATCATTCACTATGTACACCCCCACCACTGCACGTTCTTCCTCCTCTCCTTCGTTATGTCCCTAGGCCAGATCCTAGGAAAGAACAGAAAGAAAGAACAGATAAACTCTGAGCCAGTTTTCAAGGTTAGAGTCTGAAGAGAGCTCATAGAGTTAGTCACAGTAAAAGCTCAGTCAATTGCTATGTCTAGGAGAGAGAAAGGGTTAAACACTGAAAGACAGGGCCACGTGGATCATCTGTAGAGGGTGAGCATTTAGTTGTTGCCAGCAGAAGCTTGGACTATGCCCCTCTCCAGAAAGGTGTCACAGGTAGACACAGAGTCAGGCCAGGTGTAGCTTCTAGGAAGAAAAAAGAGAGAGAACAAAGTTAAAAGCTGAAATAACAGCAAATAATGCAAAATTGGAGAGTAGTGTGAGAATGTAGCGAAGAGGGTGAAAGTGGTCATTATGTCCTCCAGCAGCCTAAGCCTATAGCAGCATAACTACAGAGATAGCTCAGGATAACCTAAGCCACTCTAACTATAAGCTTTATCAAAAAGGAAAATTTTAAGCCTAGCCTTAAAAGTAGACAGTTTGTCCATCTAGAGCCCACTGATGGCCATTGTTATACTAAAAACCACAACAATTGGGATACCTCTCTCTGTCAGATTGACCATAACCACTAGAAAAGAGAGGGGGTCATACAGGAAGCAGAAATGGAGGGTGTGTTTGCACCTCAACCATAACTGAGCCGGTTTAGGCTAAACCTGACTCCCCCTTACTCCATCCAACAGGGAGGGAAGAAGACGGAGGTAAAATAAGGAAGATAGCTCAGGATAACCTAAGCCACTAACTATAAGCTTTATCAAAAAGGAAAGTTTTAAGCCTAGCCTTAAAAGTAGACAGGGTGTCCGCCTCACGGACTAAAACTGGGAGCTGGTTCCACAGGAGAGGAGCCTAATAACTAAAGGATCTGCCTCCCATTCTACTTCTAGAGACTCTAGGAACCACCAGTAAACCTGCAGTCTGAGAACGAAGTGCTCTGTTAGGAACGTATGGAACAATCAGATCTCTGATGTATGATGGAGCTTTATCATTAAGGGCTTTATATGTGAGGAGGAGAATTTTAAATTCTATTCTGGATTTAACAGGGAGCCAAGGAAGGGAAGCTAAAGTAAGGGAAATATGATCTCTCTTTTTAATTTTTATCAGAACTCTTGCTGCAGCATTTTGAATCAGCTGAAGGGTTTTAACTGCATTTGTGGACATCCTGATAGTAACGAATTACATTAGTCCAGCCTTGACGTAACAAATGCATGGACTAGTTTTTCAGCGTCACTCCTGGACAGGATATTTCTAATTTTGGCAATGTTCCGGAAATGAAAGAAGGGAATCCTAGAAACCTGTTTAATATGGGATTTAAATGACATGTCCTGGTCAAAAATAACATCAAGGTTTTTTACTTTATTACCGGAGGTCAATTTAATGCCATCCAGGTTAAGTGATTGACTAAGCAGTTTCTTTATTAAAGACTCCGGTCCAAAGACGACAACTTCTGTCTTGTCTGAATTTAGAAGCAGAAAATTTAAAGTCATCCAAATTTTTATGTCTTCAAGACATGCTTGTAGTCTATCTAATTGGTTGGGCTCATCAGGATTTATGGATAAGTAAAGCTGAGTGTCATCAGCGTAACAGTGAAAATTTATTCTATGCTGCCTGATAATTTTACCTATTGGAAGCATATATATAGTAAAGAGAATTGGCCCAAGTACTGAACCCTGTGGTACTCCACAATTAACCCTGGAGTTTAAAGATGATTTATCATTTACATGAACGAACTGAAGTCTGTCAGACAAATAAGATTTAAACCAGCCTAGCGCTGTTCCCCTGATCCCTACAGCATATTCCAGCCTCTCTAAGAGAATATTGTGATCGACTGTATCAAATGCAGCACTGACATCTAACAGAACCAGTACAGACACAAGTCCATTATCTGAGGCTAGAAGAATATCATTAGTGACTTTCAGCAGAGCTGTTTCAGTGCTATGATGAGCTCTGAAGCCTGACTGAAACTCTTCAAACAGGTCATTGCTGTGTAAATGCTCACACATTTGATTAGCAACTATTTTCTCAAGAATTTTAGATAAGAATGGAAGATTGGATATAGGTTTGCAATTTATTAAGTCATCTCGATCAAGCGAAGGTTTCTTAAGCAAAGGTTTAATTACAACTACCTTAAAAGCTTGTGGTACATATCCATTTACTAAGGATAAATTAATCATATCTAAAATGGGGCTGGTAATCAGAGGGAACACTTCCTTAAATAATTTGGTTGGGACTGGGTCTAACATACAAGTTGAAGGTTTAGATGAAGCTAATATTTATAGCTAACTTAATCGAATGGTACTTCAAAACAATATTAATTTAAAAGTGTGCACACTTATGCAACCAAGTTACTGCGCCTTTTAATTAACCCCTCCTAACAGGTGTGTTTGTTTCAGCTGAATTGTTCAGGATCTGTCGTATTATGTTTGGAAAACCTTTTGTAATGTATTAAATTATTTTAACATCGCAAGCATCTGCCATTTTAACTTACTCTTTTGCGAGCCCCTGTAACTTTTAAATATGTGACATAGGTATAACAGACAGTGTGTTGTTTAAATCGGTTCCAGGTCCGAATGACAAAATAACCAACTTAAAGGGCAGCTGTTGTTATTCAATCTGATCTTTATTCAAGTGCACTTGGAAGAACTAGTCTCTCTTCTCTCATTTTCAGCTTCATGGCTCTGTTCTGGCCCTTGGCAAGTGAGAGCCCATACTTACTGACTGCAATGAATCCACTCACTACCTGAAGAGCCAATTACCTGTTCAACCTGTTGTTTCTGTTTGTGTTTCAATGTGTGTCAATGTGTTTGCAATAAAACAACTAACTTGTTATGACACATAAAAGGAGTTAGGAATCTTACAGTGAAATTCATCATGATGGGGGAAACATTTGAAAATGCACACAGGTACATACAAACATTTGACTGTGATATAGTGTACAGAACTTCTTGCTTTTGCTGAAAACACTTTTACCTTAAATGGCTCGACCAACCAGTGTTAGCCTCTTCTGTTAAACTGGACAAGTAAAACGAACACAGCAAATGACCCCCTACATTAGGGTGCCTTTCTTCTGCAAGGACAGGGAAGAGTTGATGGGAAGATGAATGAAGATAAATACAGGGAAATGCTGGAGGAAAACCTGTAAGAGGATGCAAACGACTTGAGACTAGGGTAGGGGTTCATCTTCCACCTGGACAACAGCCCTAAAAATACAGCCAGAGCTATAATGAAAAGGGTTAGATCATAGCATATCCATATGTTAGAATTGCCCTGTCAAAGTTCAGAGCTGAATGCAACTGAGTCGCAAAGTTGAAAATTAATGTTGACGGACACCTTCCATCCAGGGCTTCCATCCAGGGCTTCAGCTATTTTCTAAAGAAGAATGGGGAATAATTTGTTCCCCAATGTGCAAATCTGGGGAAAAATTTAGAATTCAATTTTGACAACATAAAGTAGGCTAAAAGATCTATAAAAGTAACACATTTTGCTCCTGTCTAAAGAAATTAGGGAAAAGATGAGAAACAAGTTAATTTACATTTGTTAGTCTGGAAAGGGTTACAAAGCCATTTTAATAGCTTAGGACTAGTCACAGTTGGAGACGTTATCCATGAATGGAGAAAACCTGAGCACTGGCGACATCAAGCACACACTGATCAACTCATGCAGGAGACCTAAAACATACCCAGAACACATCTAAAGCACTGCAGGCCTCACTTCCCTAAGTTCAGGTCAAGGATCATGATTCAACCGTAAGAAAGAGACTGTGCAGAATTGTCATCGATGGGTAAGTTACAAAGCAAAAACCACTTAAAACAAAAAAAATGGCTTGTCCTACATTTGCCCAAACCGTCTTGATCAACAACGTTTGGAAACATTGTCTGTGTACTGAAAAGACAAAAGTGTAACTTCTTAAATGATCCTGTGATATCTGACACAAAACTACAGCAGCATTTCAGACATAGAACAGCAGACCATCAGTCAAACATAGGGGTGGTAGTGTGATAGTTTGGGGCTCCTTTGCTTCTTGACCTGGATGACTCGCTGTAATTAATGAAACATACTCTCCACCAAAACATTTTACAGAAGATTGCCTGACCATAATGTCTTGACCTTAAGCTGGAGAACTAAAATGCAAACCAAATTTGAAAGGCTCCAAACACAAGGTTTTGAAGTGGCCTAGACAAAGTCTGGACATAAAGCTGATTGGGATGCTGTGGGAAGAACTTAAAAAGGTCGTTCATGATTAAAAACTGTCCAGTTTGGTTGAATTAAAGCAGTTCTGCAGAGGAGTGGGTCAAAAGTTCTTCACAGCGACGCACAACCCTCTGTGCATGTTATCACACATGCTTGAAGGCAGTTGTAGCCATTTTGCAGCCACATTTACAGGGCAATTACTTTTTTACATATGGGCAGGTTGCTTGGGATAGCTTTATTCCTTTAATAAATTACATCATCATTTGAGATGCGTGTTGGATTTATTTAGATTACCTGTATCTGAAATTAAATTTTGTTTGATTATCTGAAACATTTAAGTGTCACAAAAAAAGGTAAAACAGAAGAAACGTTTGAAGGGGCAAATACTTTTTCACAGTGCTATATTATCTAGAGCGTTTTTTTGATTTTGCTCTTGGGCAATAACTGATAGCTCCTTGTCCATTTGGGCTGCTCTACTTTGCTTGTCTTTCAGTGGCTAAGCTGTTACCTTCCTGATATTCTATGCTGATGCGTGACAAAGGGATAAAATCAAATCCATTGTTGGGGTTTTGTAAAAGGGAAAAAAAACATACGATGCTTGATATTTTGTCATTTCACTTACAATGGTTCTCATATATTTGCCAGTGTTTACAGTTTCAGTTGTGCTATTTCAGTGTTGTTGGCATTAGACCAAAAAAGAGAAATGCAGCTCTCCTGCTGAGACTAATTATACTAGTACATGTGTGAGTACATTGTGTCACCAGGTTCATACCTCATATAGTGCTCAAATGCTTCTGATTTCACTGACACTGATTCATCTAGCCTATTCAAACTGAGCAAAGTAATAAGTGCAGCAATCAACAAAAAATCTAATATCTGTGATAGATGTCAAATGACATAGGACTCTCTCCAATACCTAATTTCTTTGCTTTTTGTCAGGCCATAGAGAAACTAAAGACACCTGGTGCACAGTGTGGGTGAGTGAGGGGCCAAAGGGTGATGTATTGTGCATAGCACCACATATTCAATGTCAGTGTGGTGTCTCAGGGTGCGGTGACGAGTTTGTTTCCAGATGGGGCCACCCATGTCGGCCATAAATCTATGAAGGAAGAGTCTTTTCAAGACTTTCATAGATTTTTACTCGTTACTGTTTGTTAAAGTTTGAGAAAATATGAACAGCTCTATAACTTTTATTGTTGACTCTACAAATATGAGATTGTTTTTCAGCTAACAGGGTTCACACAGATGCTTGAAATCATTGAAAATGCTTGAATTTTAACAAGGTGTTTTCAAGGTTTGGAAAGTGCTTCATTTCTGTATATAGTTCTTTAAAGTGCTTGATATTGCAACTGCACTGTTTTGTAATTAAGAAGACTCCAACAGTTTGATTAAAAACCTCAATTTGACATTTTTATGATAAATACACAAAATAGAGAGCTATCAGTTTGCCTTTGATAAATTGTCAGAAAGCCTCGCTGCCATTCAAAGAGGGTTTGCTCCTTCTCGTAATACCGGCATGTGAGCAGTAGACTTCCCCTTCCCCGGCGTACTCTGGCATTGCTACGAAGCAGACCTACTTTGAGTAGATAACTATATATTTGCTAGTCGAGCACATCTGCGGTGAGCGGGATAAAACAGCCAGGCAATTGCTGTTTTATGACCGCTGGCTCGAAAACGCTAGATACAAATCATGATTAAAACGAGGACCAAATCTTCAAGTAGCTTCCTGCAACATATGCAAGAAGGACCTGCAGCTTTTTGCGATGTTAGAGACGGCGCTCTTGAGCAGTAAGCCATAGTAGTGGGAGGGTAAATTTGGGGTTGCTTGCAACTTTCCGGGTAAATTATAAATGGTATATTCAAGGACATAAAGATATGCATAAATAAATTTAAAATGTATTAAAAAACCCAGAGAGCAAAGCGTACCGGGGTCAAATTCCTTGTTTGTATGTACGGACTTGGCAATAAAGCTGATTCTGATTCTGAAATTGCAAATTGATTACTGAATGGTGGGTCGAGCTAGGGTTTTATGTCATCTACTGTACTTTAAAATGTGCAACAACTGAATATTTTTATTGAAATTGCTAGTAAAGGTGGTTAACTAATGGTTTAATTACAACAAAAAGTAGCTGTGGCTTGGCAATGTCAGTCATGCATGCTGTGTTTCTGATGTCTTTTGAGCTCCTTATGCCTGGATGTCCATTTCATATTAATACTATAACTTGCAGAAGTTTAATCAGTTGCACAGTATTTTAGATTGTTGATAGTCTCCCTTCACATAGGGAACGCTGTGTGAAGCTCAATGAAGAAAAGGCGCACAGAGATACAGACTGCTCCAAAGTTTGGTGCAGGTAGACCGATAAAATATTTGAAAGCCAGTCTTTCCAGCTGTAGCTTAAATGCTGTGTGAATTAGATAGTCAGAGAAAAGCCCTATTATTTCAATTAGCAACAAGGAGGAGGGAAAAAAAACGAGTGTCGATGGTTTATTGCAAATCATGGTGAATGTTAAATGGCCTGCACTTGTATGGCGCTTTATCAAGTCTCCAAAGACCATAAAGTGCGTTACACTACAACCAGTCATTCACTCATTCATTCATGCACACATTCACACACTGACAGTGGTGAGCTGCACAGCTGACCTGGGGAACACTGACAGAAGTGAGGTGAAATGTCTTCCCAAGGACACAACGAGTGAGACAGACGGAGCAGGGATTGAAACCAGCATCCCACCGGTTACAGGACGAACTCTTATCACTGCCCCCACCGTCGCCACTCTGTGATTTGTTTAGATTTGTTCAATGAATGAGTTACAGATCTGTGTAACTGAAATAAAGGTTGTCCTACATTTGATATTTTAAATAAAGTTATTAAAATTGGAAGATTTTTTTGTTAAATGACTGTTTTGTTCTCAGGCCAGTCAGGTGTAGTGGGTATTTGTGAGAGAGAAATTTAAAAAAGTAAAATGTTGTTATATTTTAGTTTACTAAAATATTATAAACTTATGAAGTTTGATTATATAGCACCAGTTCACATCAATTGCCATCTTAAAACACTTTAAAACTCAGTCTAATTAATTTCTAGTCATATAGAAGTAATCACTTTAGAATTTAGACCAATACAATACAAATATATAGGCGGTGCTGAAGAACTACAGCAAAACATAACATCTTGGGGTCACTAAGTCGCAAAACAAATCCCAGATGGGTTTTTTCGTGAAAGAAAGGACGAAAGCAGCTCATGCCAGCTGTTTAGCATGGTAAAGGAGTTGTGATGCCATGGGCCTGTTTCCTTTGCAAAGGCCTTGAGAACGTTGTTAGAGTGGATGACATTGTGAACTGTTTGAAATATCAGAAGATTTCAAATCTAACTTCAGGAAACAGACAATGGTTCATAATTGATTCAGGATAATGATCCAAAACATATGGAAAAATCAAAACAGAAATAGTTAACCAGATACAATGTTAGCCTTCTTTCATGACCATAGCATTTTTCTGTGTCCTGTATTCAAAGTGACTGTCCTTAGTTTTTTGGCAGATCAGATTGTTTTTTATACAGTAATGATCCATGCTGAGTAAAATAATTTGGTTATCCTTGTGTACCATAAGTTGACCTTTTTTGATGTAATATGCACATGAGAACAAAAAGGATTGTTATACATTTTAATGTTGACTTTTAGCCAACAGTCTATAAGTTGTCGCTTGAACTAGTCACATATTTAGGATGTGGGTAAGGCTGAAAACCTTCATGGCTGTACTAACATCAAGGTAGAAATTGCAAAACATTTTGTGACCCTCACTGCCAATACACCAGCTGGTACCAACTTAACTTGTTTTGTGATTTGTATTCCTAGAAATAATGACATATGAAACTTTGGAAATTGATTAACACAAAAAAAGGGCGTGTCGCATTTTTTTACAGTTTATTCACAAACCGTGGAGATGTCACCCTTCCATAACAACATTGGTCTCACAACATTGACGACAGATTTCAAATGTTTATATTTTTGGACCATGAAAGGTCTGTGCCTGAAGCAGATTTGCCTCCAAAGCATGTTTGTAGCATTTACATTCTGCTCTCAAACTTCTTAAAAGTATAGAGAAATTTCCTAAACCAACCATGCAAGACGCACTCATTGCACCAAAAGCAGGTCATCTGTGTTTGTGCAACATGCAAAAAGTTATAATTTAAAAAATGACTGAAACTTATCTAATATTTATGGAGGTGTTGGAGAATTTGGTATCTGGTTCCTCTCAGATCAGGCATCATGTGGAAACCAGAAGACAGACACGAGACCAAATAATTACCTTTCCCAGGTAGCTGCACCAATTGTTGGGGGCTGGAGAATGAATGAAGAGTATTTTATGTTAGTATTTGTGTGTGTCCCCCAATGTGGGGTGTCCTTTTGACCTCGCAGTATGGCAGACACACACAGAGAGACGGTTTTGTGTCCCCAGACAAGAGGCCTGCTTTCACCTGAGCAGGCTCGGCCAATTACGCTTTTCAACCCCCCTGTCCAATGGAGACAAAGGGGAGCCGAGCAGGATGAGTGACTGGGACCAGGCCGGGAGTCTTTTCCCTAGTGGAGGAGGGGTGAGGAAGGAATCTGATGGAACATGAAGACAGGATTTTTTTTCTATTGTGTGCTAAACGTTTTCTAAGTGCTAAAAGTTTGCAGATTTCAAACTGCAAACATTTAACTTCATGCAATTCTAAAGAGCTTTACATAAAAGTGAAAACCAATGTTTTAAAATAAATTACATATATATATACATTATATGTGACCCTCAAATGCTAGTGGGAAGTCCAGCAGTGCTTGGCACTGGGACATCACTTCGGTCCTGTGAACTGCAGGGTGGAGCAGCTCCGTGGATCGGGCTTGTTCTGACACATCGTGCTCATACTTAATCAGCTGGGTCAACATTCAGTACTCCTTGTGCTGCTTAGGCTGTTTGTCTGCAAGTTTTCTGGTGTGGTAGGCCACATTGTTCTAGAGGGGAACATGTTGCACCCAAATACTGCAGTTGCCATGTTCATGTGCCTTCAAACTACAACAATTCTTACCTAAAAGGCATCAAAGTACCATACATAAATGCCAGGACCTTTGGATTCCATGCAGAACATTACATAGAAACACACTAAGTGTAATTCACCTTAGCTGCCTTTCGGTTTAATGATGTTATTTTTCATCTACATCAGTGGTGTCCAAACAAATGGCCTCCGGGCCACATTTTGGACACCCTGATCTACATAATAAAATCCACTAAAGTCAGAGATACTCTTCTCTGTGCCTTCAGTGCAGGAACTGGTTCAGACAGAACACAAAGCAATAACACTAGGAAGTTTGATGCCTATGTTTAGTATTATTGTAAGCGTTTGGCTCCACATCTCATTTTGCAATTCAAAGCTATGGTAGAGAGTTGAGATTCCTGGTCTGTGTTGTACATGTAGTAAAAAGAGTACGTCAATATAAACGTTTCTGCACATCCAACACGGACAGAAATGTATCTGGTACAAACACACTACAACCTTTATGAAACCGATGAAGTTACACACCTGCTTAACAGATAGTATTAGTATAACTATGTTTAACAAATAACAAGTCGTTTTTTTCTCATTTCATATATAGATACTTTACAATGAATTAAAATCAGATCAAAGAAGCATTTATTTCAGCAGTTCGATTTAAAATGTGAAACATATATAGATTCTTAACACATAAAGTGATACTTAGGTTTCATTTAGGTGATCGGCCTAATGCTGTGCTAACGCTCCAGAGTTTGCTTTAATAGCGACCTTTGGCTTTTCTGCATTGTTGAGTCTGGTGTCTCTCATCTTTCTCTTGACAAACCCTAATAGATTCTCTATCAGGTTTAGGTCAGTTTGCTGGTCAATCAAGCACAGTGATATCATTAAAGCAGAAACTGATAGTTTTGGAAGTTTCTGGGCGGGCATTTTTCTCCTTAGCTCAGGTAAGACACTTCAGATGTTGATGATGTCTTGGATACATCTGTGTGTGATGTCTCTTAAAGCACTCCAGTTTAAGTCTTTTTTTGTGAATTTCTTCCAGACTCTTGAGTTTCCAGTATTGTGCCTGAATATGTCACTCTTTGAAAAGCCAGATTTCTTCGAAATTATCTTTTGTAACTTAACCTGAATGTGGGGGGGTGTCAATGACTGTCTGTTGAATTACAAACATCACAGTCCAGTGAAGACAGTCAAAGAACATACAGTATTAGCATGCATGTTAGCATGCATGTGTTTCATTGTCTTGTTTTTTTTTCAGTGCCAAGACAGAAAATGAGAAGCTACTGTCTACTATACTACTTTAAAGCTATCAACAAAGGTATGCAAGTATGCTGGGGATTGTCCTGGTTGTTTTTATGCAGCATTAGGAAAAAGCTTTGTTACAGAGGAAATCTAGCACCTCTGGAGAGTAAGTGGTGAATACATGGAAACCCAAAAGGGTCACAATTTACTCATTTTGCAATGCCTGTTGTAAATTTTGTTTTTGTATTGTGCAGTATTGATGCATTCTTGAAAGATGATTAACTTTATCTCAAAGTAACTCTTATTTAATGCTAACTTTGTCCAATAAAAAACGTTTTGAGGAATTCTTTAATTTGTTCATATCTGTGCCAGAAATAAACTTTTCTTCTTACTAAAGAGTTCCCATTAGTTGCTGAGCCAAAAACAAAAAAATAGATTTCATTGTTTTAATTAACACATTTTTTACAAGCCTTACCTCCTGGTAATGCAAGAACAGCTGTACAATTTCATCCTTCTTCAGGTTACAAGCATCTTGCCAATTGCACTTTAAAAAAAAAATAAAAGTTCAACCCTTTGTTTTTGTCCTCATAATTTCCTCTGATAAAAGGTATGTCACGATGCACCCCCGTGATTCTGTGTTATGTTTTTAGTGTGGATTGTGGTGTACAGTACATCAAACCTGTTGGGCCTTTGAAATAGCTGTCACGAAGATAAGGTTGCTGTTATTGAATCCATTATGAGATTAAAGCTCTGAACAGCCGCAGGGCCTCCTTTAAAGAGAGAGAGTGAGTGAGAGAGAGAGAGAGAGAGAGAGAGAGAACAAGCAAAGATCCAGCTAAACATACTGTACATACAATAACACACAAAACCCCAAATGTTCATTCATTGCATTTGTAATATTTCTAAATTCATCTAGCTTAGAAATAGGTGCAACAAGTGACTCACAGGAACTATTAGATAGAGCCTTTAAAAAATTGTATGACGATGTTACAAAAATGAGCAGGGTGCTCAGTAAAAGGGCAAGTTACACATACACACACACACACATATGCTTGGTTACAGTGGAACAATATTCTTATGATTGTTTTGACCATTGATCATGTAGCGTTGGTATGAAAACAATTGAGCTTGCAGAATAAGGGTTACTAGAGTAGACCTACCCAATGACATATTTGCTATTACTGTTGGCTAACCTTGCTCACATTATTTGAATCAGACTCTAAATTAAGGGTAAACACAACATAAGTGATAGGTTCTCTATACAAGAACACATTTACGTCCTGAGTGTTCTGTATCTGTTTGAACAGTATTTAATTGTTAAGTAAACATATTAGCCTTTTCTGTTATTTTGGATATGACTTGTGGCTTAATGTAGTTTATGTATATTTGGTAGATGGACATAGATCTGAAGTTAGATCCATTATTGTGGAAATTATATGCTATGATATGTATAACAAGGTCTGTTTATTCGTGGTGGCTTTATGTTCCAATGCCACATACTGGTGGCAGACATTCTGCATGACTGCTTTAAACAATGTTTACAGAGAAGATACCGGAAGTAACTCTGGTTCTCTGTGTACATAGCAGAGATGGTGAATTGAATTTCAAATGACTTATCTCTGATAATTTATTCTGTTTTAGTTAAGCTAGCTGCGTCATCACAAAGACACTTCCCTGTCCTAAAAGTAATTCCTTTTTTGTTTAGCCAGAAATTCAATGTTCCCTCTGATTTATGCACCACACTGAGATCAATGACTAATAAACCACAGACTTGATGAAAGAATTTATTTTCATCCCGTACTTATTTTGTAATTTTCACATTTTTAAAGGGGATTTACTGTAATGACATAGCAGACAATATTAAGCAATGATCAAGAACAAATACCATAAGACTGATAAACTGATTTGCATATAATTGGTTGAACCAGCAACACTGTTAAAATTGTGGTTCACAGAGATCTGTGAAAATACTTTATTTGAGGAAAGCAGTATGAAGTGTAAATATAGAAAAAACATATGGTTACAACCTGGGTAGGTACATGGCAGAGAAATTTGCTCAGTCAAGAATACAAACTTTATAAATAAGAAGCCAGACATCTTCTACAAAACTATATAGTTGAGAGCCAAAAAAGGAAGAGCAGTTATCTTTGTCAAAATATGTCCCCATAACCTGAGAATCTGAGAACTTTCACCAACATCTTCATTGCATATTATTTCAAGCCTCTGAACTCTCGTGGCAACATTAATCTTGTATATTCTCACAATGTTTTTTGGTTGGGTGATCATTTTTGAATTTACTTAGTCATTAGGTGAGTCCTATTTAGTAGCAGGTGGATTAAATGATTTTAATATTTTGGCTCAGGGTTTTTCCTTTAAAATGCGACTTGTCTGCACATGTATATTAAAGCCGTGTGTGGCAGAGGAGGAGGTGAGATGGGTGCTATAACTAGATCGACTAGAAGAACAGGACCTGCTGTTGGCCGAGAACCTAAGTGTTAAAGAACAGTTTGTACTGCAGAATCAAGATGTGTCTGCACAGCATTTTACCTGCGTTCCTAAGATCAATGTCCCCGTTTTTATTGTCTCTGTTCTGCCAAACCTGTGAGCGCCTCAGGTTATGCATGAAAGTTACTCTCCTCTGAGCACCCACAATCCACTCTTTTCTAAAAGCACGTTTTGATTGTGCTAGCTATCTCGACGTGGTTAGTAAGGATTGAACTTGGCCTTTAAGGCTGCAAACAGAGCAGAAACATGGAAGATCAATCTAAATTTAATTTCACAACTTATAATAGATGAGAGTAGATCTACACCGTTTTAAATGCTACATCCTTAAGACCTCCAATCTTAACCCTTTGTTAGGGTATAAAAAAGACTTTTATCTGTTCTGTCATTATGAGAAAACCAGAACACAACCTTCACTTTGTGGACTTTTATTTGCATAAACTCCTTAATTTTTTTGTTTTTCTCAAGAAAGCTAGCATTTATAATCTCAATTAATCATTATGTATGCTTAATGGCGCAATCTTCTGGAAAGCGAGGTAGTGACAGGGTAATTCCTAAATGTCTCACAGAACCCAGAGGTGGTCTCTGGATGTTTTGCACAGGGCTTAACTCAAATACATTCATCTTTTGGCTTTTCAAGTCAGGCTGCCAAGTTTTTTTCCCCCCTAATTTGTCATCATATGTGCTTACTGGCTTTGCCTTACTGCCTGCCCCCACTCTCCCGTCACATTTCGATAGCTAATGGGGTCCACTCAAGATAACCATTGTTTGTCTGCCACAAACCTTCGTCTTAACAAGCAGAGTACCGAAAACAAACCATTGTGAAAATGTGTAAGTCTGCAACACTAACTCACAGCAGCGTAATTACCCTTAAAAAAAGACCATTATGCATAACTTTTACCTCAATTTTCTATTTTTCACATAGATATTAAATGTACCAGATGAAACGCCTGTAAATTGTGATGGAAATAAAACATTATGGAGGTTATTATCTTGCAGCTTCAGCTTCTGTTCTCATCATTGTGTTTTGAAACCTTGATGACGAAACTGAGCAGGAAAAATAATGTGAACTTCAGTAGCATAAGTTAGGATTTTTTGGTATTTTACCATGTTCATCTAAGTATGTGTATGCCAACGACTATTCGGTTGAAATGGGGTAGAATGTGACTAGTAAATCTGTCAATTTAATCAACCATTTATTTCATAGGTGTTGAAAGAAATCTCATTTTCTGCCCTGCTTTACCCTATTTTGACATATTTTGACACACATATCCAGACAGGAGACAGGCCATATCTTAATATGGTAAGTTTAAAAAGCTTAAAATCCAGTTAATTTACAACATGAAGGAAAAAATACAGAGGAAGCACAAACAGAAGGCAAACCGCTATGACAACTGATCACTGGGAGAGTCCAACAAATGGAGTTTTGACGAAAATTCAGACTGAAAGACTCACCCTCACCACCCGCTCTATCTAATGACTCCTCCATGCGTCTCCCCTCCATCCAATCAGCGTCATGTCCGCATGCCTCTTCAGCCAATCACCCTCTGACGCTTCGCTTTTAAGGACCGCCAGTCATGGATCCCTCCTGCTCTTCAGCTGAGATCGACCATCTTCCTTCCGATCTCCTCCCAGTCTCCTCTGGCCTTCACCCCACCACCAGTCAGATCCCAGAGGGGGAAGACATCTCTAATCCTAAGCCTAAAATGTCCATTCAAGCTCATGACATTCATGTCTTCCTCCGGGGTCCGAGCGCCAAAGAAATAATCATTTGCCAAAAAACTTCTCTAATCGCCATCTTTGTGTTTCTTATTGTGAGTCTTTTCAGGTTGAAATGACTGAACAGAAGCTTGAGATGACCAAATAAAAAATACTACAAAAAAGAAAATAAATAAGAGGAAATAAATGAAAAGGATAAACGTGGGAAAGTACAAGTCCAAGTTAACATGACAGGAAAATTAAAGACTTTGTTAAGACATTCTGACACGTATAACTCTTTTATTTTTTGAAAGTTACCTACCTTTGAGTAGTTATATTAGCTATTTGTCAATACATAGTCAATTTCTTCCGTTTTTTTTGTGTACTGTATGATGCATTGATTTTTTTCCTTCTAAATTTGTAACATTTTTGGTTAAGTTCCTATATTTTTATTTTTTATTGTTTTCATTGTTTATTCATTTAATTGTAAAATTAAAACTCATGTCATTTTTACATTTCTTAAGTAGTTTTTTGTGACTTTGTTGACCGCATTAGTTTTTCCTACACAAACAAAATTTCGAACTCAGAAAGACTGAATAGGTGAGAAAAGTGTCAGCTTGTCAAAGAAAGAGTTTGTTACATTTTCTCAGGAACCCAGTGAGCTCATGTGTCTTATCGTCTCATCCATATAGAAAACACAGAGGACTGGACAGTTCCTCGGGGCTCTTATCTGACTCTGGCCTCTGGTATTTCCGTTAGAGAGAAGCCACTATCTCATGGTGCCCTCTGCACTGTCCAGCCTGTCCACCACAGATTAGTAGTAACCACATTTGGAGGTGTCTCTTTCAGAAATATTCCTTCTCATATGGCCACTGATGTTTGCATTATATTAACAAGGAGCTCGTCTCTATTTTCTTTTATCCAATTCTTTTTTTTTCCTTCTTTTAAATTTGATTATTTCTCTTTTTTCTTGTCTGCTTGTTTTTTGTCTTAACCTTGAGTCTTACTGTAACTAATAGTTCCAATCATCATCCTTTCAAAAGTACGATTTGTCAACCAAAATGCTTTTAAAATGTCTTTAAGAATTCCTAATGTGAAAATGTGACCTAAGAACTGAGAGTCATAACTGAATATATAATCAATGACTATAGTATAAAACAAAAGATTTTAATGATTTTATGTAATCTCAGATGGCTATCTTAATACCTTTTAAAACTGTGCTTTTCTAAATTAAGTACCTGTAGATGATCCTGACATATTAGTAATATATTAATTTGGAAAAGGATTGTCTGCTATGAAGCCGCCATCCAGAACCAGTTACGGCTGCAAAAATTCACAAGCACACAAAGATCAGATCCGCTACCAATAGGCAGTCTAAAACACGACTTAATCTGTTTATAAATATAGCTTTTTTCCCATCATTCCAAATTGTTTCTGAACTGTTCTGCTATGCTTGAGCCTCGATCCTCTTGCTTTGCTTCTCTCCCCTCGGAGCTCGAGGCTTTTCTGAACGGCCAGCCTTTAAAACGAGCACCGCTACGTTTAATGTCTGTCTGTCTGCTCGATGCTAAATACCCCAGTTAAAAGCAAAGGGAGAGAAACTAGTTTTGTTTCATGTTATTTTGCTGAATTACAACAACACAGTACAGCTCGAAAACACCGCTTGTGACCAGAGATTTCACAGACACTACACGAGAGCGCATGCGCGCTTACCTCCAAAAATAGAGCGGTTGCCAAGGAGATCGGTGCGTTCGATTTAATGGACTGGGAGATTTTACACAGGTGGTGAACAGACATAAAAAACTGCCGCTTGCATTAGGACAGGACGAGCAATAAATCACTTACCATCTACAGACTTTTAAATAAAAACCGCGAAAACAACCGAACGGTCAAATTTGTAATTTAATTGAAATCAAAACTTGACCACAATGCATAGAACAATAACTTCTTTGTTCAAAAGAAAAGCAGAAACTGAAGATGAAAAGTTATGCATCAGAAAATGGTTTATCATTGTTTCATACATGGCAGTTCTTTAACAATTGAGATATATATATATACTACTTTCACCTCTGTCTATGACATTCCGGATGGTGCAGTCTCCATTATTTTTCTTGACACAGAAAAGTTCCTGCAGATCAATGCT
>JAHHUM010001892.1:0-103129 GCA_036173005.1 Crenichthys baileyi | reverse complement strand
AAATTAATTTTTATATAATGTAATTTTTTTTCCTGCTTTATTACTTTATTTAAAAAAACAAAAGGAAAGTACAAAAACAGACTGTGGGCTATCCTGACAGCTTAAAACATAAAATTGCACAAATTGTTTTTTTGGCGCATTTCTGCTTCAGGATGCTTGAACTAATTCTAAAATTTGAATTTCGGGCAAAAGCTTAACATAAGCATTGGCATTGGACGTAGTTTTATTGTAAGACATAAAAGAAAGAATAGAACCGCCCATTTTAAAATGCGTACATGCTGTTACCTGGGGGTTGTTAAAGGTGAGACCTATTTGAATGCTGGAATACCTTTCAGTCTTACCAGCCATTTTTCCAATTTTTTCTATGGGGGGTAGGTATTTCAATATTCACTATGTACACCCCCACCACTGCACGTTCTTCCTCCTCTCCTTCGTTATGTCCCTAGGCCAGATCCTCTCTCTGGGCCAGCTGTCTTTTTACCAGATCCCTCCCGCTCTATCTGCTCCTCTCCCCAGGCCCATTGAGCTGGGGACAAACTACATACTTACAACTTCAATTTTACGACAAGTTCACAAAAACAGACGTTTTTTTCCTATGGAACGGCATAAAACCTTTAAAACGGGACCCAAAGGATCACTGCAACTTTTTTTCAGACCAACTAAAGCTAGCTGAACAAATCAAAATCTTGTGGAATTCTTGCTAGGCCAACAGTTTGAAGGAATATGCATACCAGAAGGTGGCGGTAATAGAAGGTATTTCTGTTACACTGTCCCATAAAATGAAAGAAATGCAATGTAAAATATGTTAAGCTTAACCAACAAGTGAATATGATTTATATTCTTTGTTGCAGTTGTATTGAGAGTTCGGAATATTTATTTGAGGTTGTTGTTGGTTTTTGAATGACTGTCAATGTTGGCTTTAATCTAAAAATGTTATTATTTCTATCCAATAGACAACTTCGTCCTCTTTCTTGGACAAATCAGCATATCAGTCCTAGCCATATGGTGTCTCCTATCACATTATCACTCTTCCACAACATTCAGCTGCCTGCTTGGCTGCCTTGTGCTCATTTGTTTGGATGGAAATTAATAGAAACTGTCCTGATCTAAAATATTGAATTGAAAGGGAAATTTGTACTGCTGCATTTTTTCTGTTTATCTGAACCCAGGATATTTTTGCTGCATGGTGTCGGTGCTAACCTCTGCTTAGCTGTGGAACCCTTACATCAGGCATCCATCCATCCATTGCCCCTGCCTGTCCTTGCAGGGTGCTTATCTCCTATCTCCAGCGGTCATCGGGCAGGAGGCGGGGTACACCCTGGTCGCCAGTCTATCACAGGGCAACACAGAGACACACAGGACAGACAACCACACACGCACTAAAGGGATACTTTTGGAGAGACCAGTTAACAGTCATGTTTTGACTGTGGCCAGAAGCCGGAGTACCTGGAGAGAACCCACGCGTGCATGGGGATAACGTGCAAACTTCATGCAGGGGAGGAGATTCGCGTCCAGGACTTTATTGCTGCAAGGCAACGGTGCTACCAACTGCACCACTGTGCAGTCCTTCACATATGAGGCAATTCAGTTCATAGAACATTTATACAGTATACCATGCAAATATATAAACATTGTAAGAAACATGATTACAGATTAATGTAAAAATTCCAGAAAGAAAAAATAGAAACTAAAAAGTTACTTTATCTGATAAGGGTGTATAATTAAACTGATTTCCCTCTCTTTGTATTAAACTCCATAATGTGAATGTGTGGAAAAGCACCTTGTCATTTTGTTTGTTTGGGAGTTGCAAATTGAGGGAACACCTATAAATGTTAAAACATATTTATTCACAATATTTTTAATGTACTGTGAAGTGAAAACAGCACATTTATAGTTGAAATTTTGTTAATGCACAAACAAATAAGTATTTAATTCATCATTTCCAACTGGAATTACTCGACACCTAGTTCTTACATACACATCAGCATCTGTATCTTGAAACAATGCTGTGCTGACAAGATAGCTGCAAACCATTCTTTGCAACAGGGTTTGATGTATATTAGCAAAACGTAATGCCAAGAATAGACTTGTGTCTCATCTGGACAACCCAACCTGATTGAGATTGATCCATACCTGTGCCACCAATTATTCGTTTTCTTGCCAATCTTGGCTAAAACACTTCTACAATTTTACGTCTATCCTGATTTTGGCCTAAACCTATACAAAGCTATTTATTTAAACCCATATGTTTCAAAAGAGAGAAAGTTCTAGATAGCAATATCTTTCTGACTAGAACTGCATACTTATTTAAGGTTGAAGAGATGCATTAGGAATGCAATGATAAAGGTGAATTAAAAGGATAAGGATAACAGCTATTGAAGGAAACATCTAGTCAAAAACATGTATGGATAATTTCGGTTACATGTTTCTTAATCATTTAGTTCCAGCAATACTCATATTTCTGATGGTTAGTGTCACATGTTTCTGTGAGACAGGGGCAGTTCTGTCTTACCCAGGGGTGAAAGTGAGCCGGTACGGTCCGGTACTGCGTACCACTAAAACATTCTGTGCCGGTACGCAGTACCGGGAAGAGGGAAGAACGGCTGTCTGCTATGAAGCCGTTATCCAGAACCAGTTACGGCTGCAAAAATTCACGAGCACACAAAGAAGATCAGCTCCGCTACCAATAGGCAGTCTAAAACACGACTTAATCTGTTTATAAATATAGCTTTTTTCCCCTCATTCCAAATAGTTTCTGAACTGTTCTGCAATGCTGGAGCCTCGATCCTCTTGCTTTGCTTCTCTCCCCTCGGAGCTCGAGGCTTTTGTGAACGGCCAGCCTTTAAAACGAGCACCGCTATGTTTAATGTCTATCTGCTCGATGCTAAATACTCCAGTTAAAAGCAAATGGAGAGAAACTGGTTGTGTTTCATGATATTTTGCTGAATTACAACAACACAGTACAGCTCGAAAATACCGCTTATGACCCGAGATTTCACATTCATTACACGAGAGCGCATGCGCGCTTCCCTCGAAAAACAGAGCGGTTGCCAAGGAGATCGGTATGTTCAGTTTAATGGACTGGGAGATTTTTCGCAGGTGGTGCACAGACATAAAAAGCCGCCGCTTGCATTAGGACAGGACGAGCAATAAATCACTTACCATCTACAGACTTTTAAATAAAAACCGCAAAAACAACAGAACTGTCAAATTTTTTATTTAAATTAAATCAAAACTTGACCACAAAAAAAAAGTTATGCATCAGAAAATGGTTTATCATTGTTTCATACATGGCAGTGATTCTTCTGCCTTATACAGACAGCCTACAGTAAAGTAAAATATTGATCCCGGTATTGATTAGTTTGAGTTTGGACTTTGCTGAGAGTGAGAGAGATCTCGAGGGGGCCACAGACATTATATATACAGGGGTTGGACAATGAAACTGAAACACGGTATCCAGGTTAATGTCAGCATACCACCAAGAAGGACGAACCACTTCCAACAGGATTAACTGTGGACGCAAGAGGAAGCTGTCTAAAAGGGATGTTCGGGTGCTAACCCGGTTTGTATCCAAAAAAAAAAAAAACCACGGCTGACCAAATCACGGCAGAATTAAATGTGCAACCCTCAACTCTCCTTTTTCCACAAAAACCTGTCCGTCGGGAACTCCACAGGGTCAATATACATGGGGGGCTGCTATAGCCAAACCTTTGGTCACTCATGCCAATGCCAAATGTCGGTTTCAATGGTGCAAGGAGTGCAAATCTTAGGCTGTGGACAATGTGAAACATCTATTGTTCTCTGATGAGTCCACCCCTTTCTGTCTTCCCCCCATCCGGGAGAGTTTTACGGTGTGGAGAAGCCCCAAAAGAAGCGTACCACCCAGACTGTTGATTTCCCAAAAGGAAGCATGGGGGTGGATCAGTGATGTTTGGGCTGCCATATCATGGCATTCCCTTGGCCCCAATACTTGTGCTAGATGGGCGCGTCATTGCCAAGGACTACCGAAAACCATTCTTGAGGACCATGTGGCATCCATTGGTTCAAACTTTTATCCTGAAGGCGGGGTTTCCGTGTATCAGGATGACAATGCACCAATACACACAGCAAGACTGGGGAAAGATTGTTTGATGAACATGGAAGTGAAGTTGGAAAAATCTCCCACGGCCTGCACAGTCACCAGATCTAAATATTATTGAGCCATTTGGGGTTTTGGAGGAGCGAGTCAGGAAACGTTTTCCCCCCACCCCTATCACGTAGTGACCTGGCCACTATCCTGCAAGAAGGAAAAGGCCTTTTAAAATCCCTCTGACCACTGTGGGAGGACTTGTATATGTCATTCCAAGATGAATTGACGCTTTTATTGGCCGCAAAAGGAGGCCCTACACCATACTAATAAATTTTTTGTGGTCTAAAAACCAGGTATTTCAGTTTCATTGTCCAAAACCCCTGTATATAATATATATATATATAATATATATATTATATTATATAATATATATATATTTAAAAATTTTTAAAATTGCCCCCAGTGCCTCCCCAGTCCCCCCTCTAGCTCCGCCCCTAAGTACCGGCAAGAATTGAAACTACTTTCACCCCTGGTCTTACCACTCATTACTGAGTAAAGAAGTATCCACTTTTACATGGAATTTTCTCCAATATCTGGTGCGGCTGACATCATTTGCGGTTGGTATGCTGACATACAGAAATCTCTGATGCATGCAATTAATGAGTCACCGACACGAGGGTGTTCCAGCCCTCCAAATGCAAAGGGCTGTCTGCATTCTGTTACAAAGAAAAGCAGATTCAAGTAGTGAGAGACACATAAACTTTGCCAACTAAATCAAATTAGAAATTGACTATGGAATAAGTGGTCGAAAATGACTGACTGACAATTTTATAAATACTATTTAAGTTTTATTATATTTAATATATACATTTAATCTATTAGGACTGTGGCATATTTTACATGTGCTATTTTAGACCTGTGCAGTGCATTATTATGAAGGAGATTAGGTAAATTTCTAGCACAAGTGATTGACCATATCTCAATGACCTGGAAGTATGTATTGCTATTTTTATTTGACCTCAACTTTTTCGTACAATCATAAGGCTAAACGAGCCCCCTGCAGGGCAATCTTTAACCCATTCATTGATGAACTTTCTGCTTTTTGGTCCATGTTTTTTCACCATAAAATGAAACGTTTCTTAGAACCCTTCTGGCTCATTAAGCGTCTGGGTAATGGGGGAATATTCCTTTAAAACTTGTCCATGTCTGGGCCAAGAGTCAGAGCCTTCAGGAGACAAAGATGCAACATGAGCAACATAATTGATCATCATATAATAGATATACTGATTCACAGTATAATTTTAAAAGTCAAAATATTCCCCCCAAAAATCTATGTTCTTATATGTTAATGTGAGCTCAAAGCTCTGGAACTGTAAGATTATTAGACTAATGTGGTTTATTGGATAAAATGTTCTCAAAAGCATTTTTCTAAACCTCATGACAAAACTCCCTAATAAAAATCATTGTGTGTGCAATTGTTTTAGCAAACTCTGGGTGAACAGCTTTAATCATTGATGAATGTAATATCGATGTAAAATTGTTTGTAGGTATGAGTTGTGCCCAGAATATTTTAGCGTATTTTTCAGATTAATACAAATATCAAATTTTTGTGTTTTCAGCAATGCAGTCAATTTTACCCTTCTTGGCTGAAAGATGGTTTTAGCATACCCTGTTTCATCAACACTTTAATATCAATACACATTTACATTTTTAATGAACGAGATATGTATAGAGCAAGCAAAAAAAATATGCTCTTCAGTGTGGTCAATTTTCTAAACAGTGGTCATGTCGGTGAAATAAATGACAAATACTTGGGGTGTAACGATACGTCCAGCTCACGAGACAACATTGAGATCATCAGATGGGACACGATTTTAGCAATACTTCAGGGAAAACTACATTTCCAAATTATTTTGTTCTCTCAAATGGAGTAAAATTTCACAAATCATACTGTTTTAAAGAATCTATTTCAGTGTGGGATATCCCAGTCCAGGTTTGACTAGTTTGCACATTGGGGTATTTATTCTAAGAGGGTCCTGTTCAGTGTAGAAATATTCAGATGAGGTTTAAACAGCCTAAGTATTTTAGATTTTGACCTAGAGATGATCAAACACAGCACAGAGTCATAAAATGTCTAAATAGCCTTTTTTTTCTACAGGGCAACCATAATGTTGCCAGATAAACAATCTGAAACCACCCTGATTTTCTTGTCTATACAACAGAGCAACTCAAGAACTACTTCCTTTCTCTCTTCAAAATAAGAGTTGCAAAAATAGATACAGAATGTCAAGCTTGAGGTACTTAGCTTATCTGGAGTACCATAGTAATAGCTTACACTTATTTCTCGAGAGGAAGTCAGTGCTTACAGTTACTCTATAGCACTCCAATTGTTGGACTTTAATGAGAAAAAAGATTGTGGTATGTTAGTATCTTACTACAAGATCTTGTTACATGACAAACAAATACTTATTTTATATGCCTATTCTACATACATTCTACCATTTATTTACTTCTGTAATGCCTTCATAAGTCAATACTAAAACTGTGTACTGAAACAAGCATTTACACATATGCACTTGTTCACCAGTGTATGTTTTTAGATTGCTGAAAACCTTTTCAATTTCTGGAGGTAATCCTTTCCTCTGTGGCCAGAATTATACACAGAAATATATGCTCAGCCTTGGTTCACACTGGAGACATTCAGTGCTAACAATAACAACAGCCTCCAAATGATAACTTAGGAACTTCTCAGGAAGTTTTTCTCTGAACAAAGGTACTGACCTTACATTGTTTTGTTAGTGTATGGCCTCTCGGTGACATGCTGTCTTTTATCTCAGCTACACCCTTTCTAAACTTATAGACCCTCTCACCTGTCAGCCTTTGACAGTAAGATACAGCTTTTCGGATGGAGTGACCTCTCCAACCTCTTTTCGCTTGACACTTTGTATTCTTTACCAGTGTAACCAAAGCCTTTACGAGTAACCCCTCACTTCCTCAATCCCCCCTCCCCTCCAATCACTTCTTCATATTTCTGTTTCATTGCTCTCTCTCTCATTGTCATCACTTGTTATGCCGTATTTTCACATTAAAAGTTTCCCTCATCAGAAGTTGAACGCTGCTTATTTACCCGGACGTTCTAGAAAGTATGTACACAACCATTATCTTATGTATACAAAATTTGTCTTTTGCTTTCAAAAATGGGTTCAAATTTCAACGGCAAGACTGTATTAAGACTGTAAAAAAAATCAATAAGTTATGTTTTTCTCCTGTAAATCACTTTTTAAAATGATTTCATATTTTGAAAGGGATCTTTTAAACAGAAATTTGTTTGTCATCTGTTTATTATCATTATTTAAACAGACTGATTTTTTTAAATATAGGGTCAGGTTAGGTACCACAGTCTCTCTAATTGGATCTCTATAGTCATAGGGCAATTTTCAAAACAAAACACGTGCTTCGTTCTCTTGTGCAGCTGTGGTACGAATAAAAACATGCACAATAAGATGCATTCAGATTTCATGCTGTAATTTTTGGATTGTAACCAAGTGCTTCAAGTGCTATCAGCTTTAAATAAACTGAATGGATGATAGACAGGAGGGAACACTTAAATTGGGCACTGCTTATGAAAGACAACATGATACACATGAACATAAAAAACAGAAAAATAATAGTCATCTTGATGACTGTTATTTAAGTCATCACTGTTATTTAAGTTATTTAAGTCATCATCATTTCTGAAAAATAACAGTAATCATGATGAATAGAGTAAATGTGATCCTGGTTCGTGTTGATGGGGTTACACACCTGAGATTTTGAATATGCAAATACCTACAAAACATGACACATGTACTGCAGTAAAAGCAATTACTATGTATCAATTCTGATCGTTCTTATTTATTCATAGTTTATCCTATTGTGTTTTATCAATTTTTGTCTGTAAAAATGAAAACCAAAATGACCTTACTCTCAGAGCAAGACGTTGCATAGATGTTTCTCTAAACTCCAATGTCCAATACGTGCAGTGCAGATAGATGGGATTGGGTGAGAAGGATCAGTACAATTGTAAACATACTTTTAATCGTACTTGAACTGATGTACTAATAAAAAAGGATCTTTGAAGCTTTAAGGTATCATGATCATACTTTGTTGAACCAAGAAGTGGCCCAACACTTTCTTCCTTGTTACTCTGACGCCTTATGCGTGCTCAGAATGTGAGCTTAAAAGTTCAATGCAACCTGCTGGTTTCCTCAGACAACTGTTTTCTAATTGGCATTTTGTGATCTGAATCTAATTACTTAATAACATTTGATTTTGAATACATTAGATAGAATGTCATCAATAGGAGGACCGGCAATCTGTCCAGGCCATATTACGCCTCTTTTCCACTGAATAAAGGACAGAGCCACCAATCCCCGGTGACACTAAACAGGAACAAGTGAATACAAACAAAAGATAGATGGAAGGATGGACATTAATTGCATTGTTATTTGTCTGGATGTTGTGTGATGAAACAACACTAATTGTTCCATAATTGTGAGGTGGAAGGAAAATAATCTGGATGTCTCTACCAGCTTTACAAGACCTTAGAATATCCAAACACTGAAAATTTTGCCAATTGTTTTGGCGAAATTGCACTGATGTGTCTCTCAGCAATTCTCAAGTCACCAAAGATTTGCATTTGGATTTAGGTCAGGAATTTGACTGAGTCCTTCCAACACATAAACAGGATTTGATCAAAACGGTTTCCTTGTAGTTTTGGCTCTATGTTTTAGGTTGCTGTCCTGCTGGAAGTCGACCTCTGTCCTAGTCTCCAGTTATTTGCAGTCTTTCTTCCAGGATTGCCCTGTATTTAGCTCCATCCACTTTCCCGTCAACTCTGACCACTTTCACTGTCCCTGCTGAAAAAAAGCATCTCCACAGCATGAGGCTGTCACCATGTTTCACACAGGTGTTGTTGGTATGTTCAAGCGGGTGTCCACTGTCACCTTTCTTCCACACAAAGTATTTTGGAAAATGCGTTAACATAAAGAAAATTATGGACAAATAAAACAGCATCTGCCACTATTTCCAGAGGTCTAGAAACAATTACTCTGTGTGTATTGGGTGAAACTTACATTCTGCAAAGCCTTAATTTATAATTTTAAATTCAAACAGCAAAGTCTCATTCATAAGTAACTGTATCACACAAAATTTCCCCAGGCCAATGAAAAGAAAGACAAAAATGAATAGCCCAAATTGAAAAATGTTTCACAAAACCTGAAAACTCTCTACAACTGCATGTGCATATTTTAATATAAATGTGTCTTTAAAATATGATTACTAGGGCAATTACTTCTATGACCATGTATCAGAAAAGAATCCCCCGCCTTTACAATATGCTTAATAGTGACTCCCACTACTTAGAAGACTGAAATTTGGTAATTTCTTAAAACACTGACTGGTGGGCATCATCTAAGATCACATGTATGAGGCATGGTGCCTAAAGAAACTTTATGTTGCCCAAGGGCAACGCTTTGCTGTACACTGCAAAGCCAATCTGTATCTTGTCCAGCTGACGGGACACATGAACAAGTTTTTGAAAATAGCATATTTGAGTAAAATTATTTTTTTTAAGCCTAAAGAAGATTGAAAATGTTAAAGAAAATCATGAGTGAGGTTATTATAACTTCCACATTAAAGGGTTTAATGGAGTTGAGATGAGAGGCACTGACATATATGATTAAAAGTTGCCCTCTAAATGATAAAGTTCTGAATAAACTCGGTCTCTGTAAACTTGTTAACATCCCTGCCCCACCATTGCTGTCTGTGTCTCTGCATCCAAATAGTTTGTTGTGCTGAATTGTCAGTCAGATCTCCCTAAAATGGAACAAGAAAGAGTTTAACTCTCCTTTTATTCACGTGTTTCCCACACAGCAGCCGCTGACAATAAATGGCTTCTGTCGTGCACTTAAACCATAACAGCTATTCTCTGTGATTGCTGTTGTGGTGCGTTTGATTACACACTTATTGTTTTTATGCACATACGGGTCAGTTTGGAGCCACAAAATTTTCAAAGTAATGTGAACGACTTTACAAAAAAATCCGTTTCTGAAAAAATCGTATATGAGCATTATGACCTGCAGTGTGAACGTAGCCTTAGGAGCCACATGGCGAGTAGAAGTCTTTAATAATAACATAACTGATAACTTACAAAGGAGTGAACAGGACATGGAGCACAGGTGATGAGATGGGCATAGAACAGTAGAATCCAGTAGTGAATAAACAGGGGCAAGGCGCACTAGGCAATGGAGCAAAGTGATGGGAGATTTAGGTAAAGGAACAATAAAAACCAACTAGTGTGTGTGTATATATATATATATATTATATATATATATATATATATATATATATATGATATATATATATATATATATATATATATATATATAAATGAGGAGAGAGTGAGAGAATGGTAGGGCAAGCAGGTGAAAATGAGCAACGGCTGAGGAGAATTTAAGCAGGGAGCTGAGGGAGAGAGTGAATGATAGCAGGGAAAGAATCACAGAATATAGTAAAACAAAGCAGGAAAATAAACTATAAACTAAGCAGAAATGAATGAACTGATAAGGCAATCTAACAAAACAAGGAAACAGAATCAGGAACTGTAACTCAAAAACATTTAACACCCATAGATCCTAGCAGACATAGCATGACTAGCAGTTGAGCTCTAATATTAGACGTGAAGCCACTCCTGATATACAGATTGCATGTATACAAAAGTCATATATCGTAGCTTGCACACACTCAAAATAGTCACTCGTCCATTAATTTCAGTTACTTTTTTGACATTTGGGAATTTCAAAGTTTTTCTAGTTTAATGGTATTACTTTAGCTTTGTTGCAGCTATTACTGAGCTTCATCATTTGAAGCACAGCCTGAATGTTTCTGTTTGCATTTCTCATTGATCAAAGGAGATGTTCGTTAGAGTTGACTTCAGATTTCCAGGCATCAGCGTTTGGCTTGCAACAAGACAAATCCTTCCTGACACTTCACTCAGCACATGTACCATTGGATCGAAAGCTCTGGTTTTGCTTTTCCTCTTTCCTGCATCAGGCAAACCCTTCTTGGAAAATACAATAGGTTCATAAGTCAAATTGCTGAGAGGAAAAGGTTTGTAACATTTTTGGTTATTTTCACAGGGGCATCAATCTTTTATTCCAGCTAATCAACACTTTTACCATCTTTTCTACATTTTGGAATCAACTAGCTTGGACTGAAGCCTTCTTGTATTGAAGTTAAAGGCCTGGCTGCGATCCTCCGGCTGGTGGTCCACACTTGAATTACTTCTTGTCAATATAATACAAGATTTGTTCTACTTGTCAAGACTAAGTGATATTAGCATACTGGCTCATCTTGGTGAATTCCTATATTGTGCAATTTTTTTTCTTGTTCACATGTACAGGTGTACCTGCTTTCAATCACCAAAACCCACTTAAGAAACTTAACACTCCTCGTGTTAAGTTACTCCTGATCCAGAGACGTCATAAGAATCTCACCCAGGTGAAAGTAAATATTACATTTCATTCAGTAATCAATGAGCCAGAGTCGGGAGGAAGAGTGAGGAGGTGCATAATCAAAGTTGCTTGAGATCGAGAGCAAAGTTTCCAGAGGAAGTAATATTTTGGGAAACTGTCATCAGATGCAGATTTTATTTTCTTGCAGGACTTGGCTCCTGCTCACACTGCCAAAACTAGTAATATCTGCTTTAATAACCATACCATCATTTTGCTTGATTGGCCAGTAACCCAACCTCACCTAAACTCTATGAAGTGTTGAGAAAAATGACAGAACCCAGATGCCAACGATGCAGGCAAGCTGAAGGGTGCTATTAAAGCAACCTGGGCTTCCTTGACAACTCAGCAGAGCTACAGACTGCTAGCCTCCATCCTACGTTGCACTGATGCAGTAAGTCAGGAAGAAGCAGCTCTGATCAAACGTTGAGTAGATATACTGTACAGCACATGGACATACAGGGGTTGGACAATGAAACTGAAACACCTGGTTTTAGACCACAATAATTTATTAGTATGGTGTAGGGCCTCCTTTTGCGGCCAATACAGCGTCAATTCATCTTGGGAATGACATATACAAGTCCTGCACAGTGATCAGAGGGATTTTAAGCCATTCTTCTTGCAGGATAGTGGCCAGGTCACTACGTGATACTGGTGGAGGAAAACGTTTCCTGACTCGCTCCTCCAAAACACCCCAAAGTGGCTCAATAATATTTAGATCTGGTGACTGTGCAGGCAAGTCAGTCAGAACAATACATGTTTCACATTGTCCACAGCCCAAGATTTGCGCTCCTTGCACCATTGAAACCGACGTTTGGCATTGGCATGAGTGACCAAAGGTTTGGCTATAGCAGCCCGGCTGTGTATATTGACCCTGTGGAGCTCCCGACGGACAGTTCTGGTGGAAACAGGAGAGTTGAGGTGCACATTTAATTCTGCCGTGATTTGGGCAGCCGTGGTTTTATGTTTTTTGGATACAATCCGGGTTAGCACCCGAACATCCCTTTCAGACAGCTTCCTCTTGCGTCCACAGTTAATCCTGTTGGATGTGGTTCGTCCTTCTTGGTGGTATGCTGACATTACCCTGGATACCGTGGCTCTTGATACATCACAAAGACGTGCTATCTTGGTCACGGATGCGCCAGCAAGACGTGCAGCAACAATTTGTCCTCTTTTGAACTCTGGTATGTCACCCATAATGTTGTGTGCATTTCAATATTTTGAGCAAAACTGTGCTCTTACCCTGCTAATTGAACCTTCCCACTCTGCTCTTACTGGTGCAATGTGCAATCAATGAAGACTGGCTACCAGGCTGGTCCAATTTAGCCATGAAACCTCCCACACTAAAATGACAGGTGTTTCAGTTTCATTGTCCAACCCCTGTACTTTCCAGTCTTATGTGGTATTCTGATTGGGAATCTAACAAACAGAATTTTGGGCTTTAATTAGCGGTAAGTCATCATCAGAAAAATAAATGTTTGCAATATTTCACTCTGTGTATAATAAATACATTTATATTTTCTATTTGGTTTTTTGAATTAAATTATTGAAAAGAATTAACTATTTATTGAGAAAACCCGACTTGTATAGAGTACTGCTGTTTACTGATTTTGGTTTTAAAAGTCAGAAGTCACCATAGTTTTAAAATGCAAAATTCAGGCCTATTCTGGTGGATGATTAGTGTCAAAGTGACGTGGAAAAAAACCATTGAAATTTCTTTATTCCATGTACCATAACGTATTTAGATATGGTTCAGTTAATATCTGTTACCCCAGCAAATTATTGTTGCTCTTCATTTTTGGTTTGTGAGCACCATCAGTTCATAGGTCGATAAACACAAGTATGGGAGTTGACTTTAACTGAAAAAGTAAATGTTGGTGTGTGTGCCACGCCATAACACTGCTTCTTACTCCACACGCTCTGTTGTGTTTGTACCACCGATAAGACATCAGAGAGCGTTTCTGTTAACTGTGTTGCCAAATTCCAGTCAAAGGGGAAGTGCTTCCAGAAACTGTGCCTCGGATGGCGTAAAAAGAATCACAAGGAGATGATTTGCAGCCAAAAACAACACTGGCTCCACAGACAGAAATAACATTTCAGTATTCTGAGACAATTAATTTTGGGATTTTATTATCTGTAAGCCATAATCATCAAAATTACAAGAAACAAATGCTTGAAATATATTACTTATATATTGTATTGATTTAGATGATAGAGCCATCAAACAGAAACGTATTTTAAGCTGCTCTTCCTCTTCCTCTGGGGATTTATATTTGATGGTCAACATAAATTAGACTGCTGTACTAAAGGTGTTTAAAGAAAATATATTAATAAAGTGGGTTTATGAACTAAATAAAAAGTTGTGGAATGTTATGGATGTCAGAAAAATATGTTTGCATCCTGTATATTTTTTATTATGTTGGTTACCGGCATTAGAGTGGATTTATTTCTATTGAATGACCACAGAGCAAAAAGTACTCACCTTTCCCATCTTCACATGTTTCATTTCCCATTCTGAGGATTATTTCATGAATTATTAGTGCTGATTAGGCTTTTTTTAGGCCATTCCACACATTTCTTCTGTCATTATTGTGCTCTGGGACTGCCAATGAGCTTCACAGCAGGGGTTAAAACACCTGTACAGCCCTTTTCCTGAGGCCTCACCCACCATAAAATTACACTCATTATTCGTGGAAGCTGTGCTTCTCAAATTACTGATAAGTACTTAGGATATTACTGCACTGTTAAAACATTTAGTAAAATGCAAACAATGATAGTTTATTTAGACTTAGATCTGACAAAGGGAAGGGAACTAGGTTAGGCTCACCCCATGGGGTTCTACAGTGGATAGGAAGAGGAATGTAGCTTGTAGCTGTTTGTGAACACTTTTTTAATTTGGTCTGCCTTGTTTTTCATGCAGTGCTTTGTGAAAGTATTTATACACCATTTTTTCACATTTTGATGTTACAGCTACAAACCTTAATGTAATTTATTTGAATCTTATATATTTTATCACGTCATTGAAATGACAGGTGTAAACTTTCACAGTGTGTCTCCATCAGGTTTTTACATCTTCAGACTGAAATTTGAAACAGATTTTGAAAGTTATGATTTACTAGGTTAATTAGTTTTAATTAGTTTTCAATATTTAAAAATTACCAAATAAGATCATCAACATTAGAACATGAGAAGCTCATGTCTGTACTGTATATGTTTTAGATCTTGTGCAAGACGTACATCACCTGAATCAAAAAAAAAGGTAGAATTGTTTCAAAGTATGCAACAGTTTTGGCAATCTATTTCATTTCATATCCATTACTGGTTTCACTTTACAGTTTTAAAATAAAGTGCATTTTTCTCTAGATTATTTACACAAACATATTAACATTAATACAAATAATTATCATCACTTTTTTCCCCAATTGTCTGACATTAAATTAGATAAAAGTTTACCGTTCTAAGTCAGTTAGGAAGACCAAATTTATTTATATTTGCTAAATGCCCTTAATAATGAAAAGATTTTTGTATGTTTTGTATAATTCTTTTAAACTCAGAGGTTTTTATACATTGCCCTAGACGAACTGAATGATTCAGGTAACCTTCCACAAGCTTCTCACAATAGTTTTCTAAAATGTTGATCCATTCCTTCTGACAGAACTGGTGTAACTAGTGTTAGGTATTTAGGCCACCTTGCTCACACACAGCTTTTTAGCTCTACCAATCCCTTCTGCAACAAAACACCCACCCACTACGATGCTTCCACCCCCATACTTCACAGTTGAGATGGTGTTCTCAGTCATACAAGCTTCTTCGTTTTTCCAAACACAATGATGCCATTATTGCCAAATACTTCAATGTCATCAGACCACAGGACAAATGTTCCTGTGTGCATTTGGAAACTGTAATCTGGCCTTTCATGTTGCTTTTGGAGAAATGGCTTATTCCTCCTTCAGTGGCCTCACAGCCCATATGGTGCAGAACTGGTTTTAATGTGCACTCTTACCAGCTTCAGCCAGCATCTTCACAAGATCTAAACAGTGTGTTTGAGGTGCTGCTTTAGAATACATCCACAGGTGTGTCTCTATTTAACTCAAATGTTGAAAATTATCCTGTGAGAAACTTACGATAATTAACACGGCTTTCTCAAAATTGTTTAAAAAATATAGAAATCTTGGTTTATGGAAACCTCCCAAAAAAAAAATCTCTCAAAATTTCTCTCTTTCATTATTTTGGCATTTAGCAAATACAACGGATTTTGGTCATCCTAGCAGACCTAAAACAGGAAAGATTTAGTCAGACTTAATGTCATACTCCAACGGCGTCTTTTTACAATATGTAAATATCTTGTTTCAACTATGTATAATACGGATGGGAATCAATAAATTAAAATAAAGGAGTTCTAAAAGCAGCATAAAAACATTTCTAAAATAGATTTCATGTTAGTGTGTTCATGGCTGCATGTGCATGAAAACACTCAGCTCCTCTGTCATCCATCGCTCACCTGCTGCCCTACCAGTCTCACACTTTGGAATGCCTGCTGCTATTTAAGCTCCATTACTACCTGCTGCTGCCCTATTCTTCTTGCCCTCTATTGCCTGGGGTTCATATTGGATAAAAGCCGTAAAGCTCTGCGTTTCACGGGGCAGGGTTGGGTGTAATTGAAAGGAGGCAGGCCCCTCATTCCCAGCACTGTGGGGGGCTACAATCACAGGCTTGCCCTAGCCTTTAGGCCACTCCACCAGGCGCTAAAGAGGGTCTAAACAGGGCACCGCAGGGGTTGATATCAAACACCGACAGAGTCCTGGGATAACAGCAAATAACACCACAGGAGAGCAAAGTCACACACACAGTCGGGATGTCTGTCAGAACTTGTTTATTACAGTAAAGTGTTGGAGTAAATAGAAAGAAGAAATCACATCATTTGCAATTATAAAGGAAAAATCTTGACTTGTCTATCAAATTCCCATTTCTTATATTCACACTAAAACTGTTATACTACAGCTGCCAGAACAGAAGCAACAAAATGTTTGCTTCTTTTCACTGCTGAATTGGCAGCTATTGTAGTCTGTTTAAATTATCTTACTAATAAAAGAACTGAACATGTGCCATGCATTTGTATTAGGTTAACATAATAGAACCACCTTTTTGATGCTATTACAGCTTGAAGTTTTTTGGAGTGTGTCTGTACTGACTTTGTACATATGAAAAACACTTTTTTTTTGCTAATTAGGCTACTCTTTGCTAAAATACCTCAAGGTCAGATTAGACTCCAGTCCATGTCTGGAACTGATGTGCTGTGTTTGACCGAGTGGTGTCCTGGGACCTGGGACGCACCTGACTGGTGCACCAGTGTACAGCAATGGATGCACCCAACTGGTGCACTGGTGCACAGCAATTGGTCTGGTTCACCAGAGACTGGAGAGAGGTGCTTCTTGCTTTGGCGTCTCCGGGCCAAGATGATGGCCTGCTCTGACGAAGCCAGAGAGCAGTTGTAGCACCACGGGCCACTTCCAGGTGATGGCCCCAGAGCTCAAGCTTCTAAACTTCATCATCAGGCCGGTGCATATTATTCTTCCGCTGGCCTCGGAAGTACTTAAAAAGAGTGGTAACTTCAATGTCTGTTGCCTGGTCCTTCTTCTGATTGGGTTCTTCTCTCATGGTTTGGGGTTGTGAGGGATCAAAGCTGCAACAGAACATCGGCAGGCTCATGGCGGATGGATATATTTTAATGAACGTAATGATGAACTTAGAGACAGGGAGAAAACACAGGAATCAGGTAGACGGCAACGGAGAACACAACAATAAAGGGACAGAAAACAGGAACGTAAATACAACTTAGGTGAAAAGATCTACATGACAAACAGGTGGGTGCAATTAACAAAACACAAACAGGTGCACCTCATGACAGTTGTGTTCAAAGTGCCAAATCTTCTGATAAAATTTTCCACAGGCAAAGACCAGTAATCTGTTCTTGCTGGAGTTACTGTAACACCACACATACAATGTGTGTAAAAGGTGGAAAATGATGGACGGGACCCACTGTGACACTCCAGATGTGAGTTCCCATTAAGTGTATGGTTGTCTGTCTCTGTGTTACTGTGAGGAAATAGTGACTGTGTCAAGGTGTACCTGCTTCTTACTATTCAATATTTGACCCAGGACTGGGTTATTGAAATAACTCAACTTGGATTGTTTTTAACCAAACAGTTTTCAAAATGCACATGCTAATTTCTGAGCTACGAATTTACACTTTAAGAAATGTTATTTATATAAATATAAACACGAATAATTTGGGAATTTTGACACATGCAGTTAAAGCTATCAGAATGTTATGTTTGCTTTATGAAAATGAGCAAAGTGGAATAACAAGGAACTTTAAAATCTTTTCCCAACAGTCTGCAAAGACAGACACTATCCCAACATGAAAGTGATAATGATCTGCCGTACATTTAGCTTCCCGGACCAGAATTCCAAGCCTCAGATCCAGTAAACACACACACATCCACACACACACACACACACACAAACAAACGTTACATCTGACCTGTATGCATGGCCTGAAGGGTTTCCAATAACACAACTAAAGCTTAAACCTGTCCCTTCACAATCGTTGAGAAATAACTCAACTTTTTTTGCACACCCAAACGTAACAAAGAGGTTATGATTCAGAAGGTGTTAGCCAACTTGTCTTGAACAACAAAGACCAGTTCTAAATCAACAGCCAATATATGCTGTAATCTCTCATGTGGGGATCCTGCATGTGTTAATAGAAGAGCTAAAATAAGAGTAAGGACTTGAGAAAGAATGTAAAGTAAGTATTGTGTCAATAACGGGGTGCAGAGCTGTCTTTGCGTGTATATAGCGAAGCTTGTCCAATTGTGACTGTGTTCGAGAATATGCCTGGGCATGCAGTTGGGCATCTGCATTAAGTTACATTTTATTTCTAGGTGTGCTCTTGTTTGTGAGAGTTTATGTCTGCATTAAAATGGAGTGTCCAATATTCATCAGTTTGTGTTGTGCATGTGTTTTAGCTGCTGTCTTATTTCCTGATTTTGCAGTGCATCTAATTTTTGACTGATTTTAAATACTAAAAGAAAATATTCAAAAATAGCAAATAACAAAACTAATGTCAATTTGTGCATACCTACTTTGTGCTGTATGAATCTGGAGACAGAGGAGGAGGGATTGGTTGTCTGAAGTGGTCGCAAAGAGAGAGTGGAGATAAGGCACCTCTAGCAAGCCTGGAAGCAACCCCCTAGAGTCTGCCGATGTTGAAATAAAGCACAGTAGCACAGGGCAGAGTAAGAACCGAGACACACCATGGAACCACAAGACAGACAAGTGGCAAAGACCTGCAAGCTGCCAAGACAGAGTGCAACAACCCAGCAACCAAAAGCCACTGCAACTCCAAACCTGAAAAAGTAAAGGAACATAACCACACATGAAGACCATAATTATCATCTGCCAGAGACATTGACTCATGCAGTGTCAGCGTTGCGTTCTCCCTGTGCATGCATGTGTACTTTGGTTTTCTGTCATAATGCAAAAACTTGCATCTTAGGTTTTCTGGAGAGCAAAAATTGCTTTATCAGGCATAATAGGTGTATGCTGGATAAATGTGTCATTTGTGCCTGTGTTACCCTGTGATGGATCTATATAGGATGTTTCCTGCGTGTCCTCCAATGACAGCTTGAGTTCGGCACCAGCCCCTACAACCCTGCATGGTTAAGCAGGTATAGACAAGGATGGATGGATGGCAAAAATGAAAACAGGCCATGATGAAAAGTAAGAACAAAGTTTGAACATATGCCCTGCCAGTTATCAGAGACCTTCCTGGTGTAAATGCATCAAGCAACAGAAACCTATCAAGAAAGAGTAGGAACAATCATGGAAATGTATCATACCAGCCATTGCAGATAAATGAACTTAAGGACAGTATAGTGGCACAGATTATGGCACAACAAGAAGAATTATTAAAAGAAACAGAGGCCATAGTCCACCTTACAAGGTAGTACCCAATGCCGCAGACCATAATATGTAGACATGCAGAGTGTATACTTAAGACCAGACCAAGTGGCTGAATCGGTTTTCAGAAACCTGCGTGCTGAATGTGGGATGTTCAAATCAAGATCAACAAACTAGAGATCACAATCCACTTGGAGTTCAGGTGGTAAACAAAAACTGTAAAAACAGAGAGTTGACACAATTGTGACAGCAACATCAATGAGAAGGCGCATGGGAAGCTGAACAAATCTACCCTTGAAATGGATGTCAAGGTTGGATGAATGTTTATTTTACTGAAAGCTGCAGTATGACCGTTTGAAAGTTCAGCTGAGGTGTTCGGCAGGTCATGTTTGGATAGCACTTACAACCTGATGGAAATGATGTGTCAGTTACCTGTTCTCTCATGATTTAGGATGAGTCAGAGGACCAGGTACACACACTGACACAGTCCAGTCACACATCCTGTCACTGTGGTAAGGTATAAACTTGTCTCCACCTGTCTTTAAAACCTTTTGAAGCTCCCCTAACCTTTGAGAATTCCCATACCGGGATTAGTTGAGGGCCAATGAAAAACTAGGTATTACCCGTTTTGAAGCCTTGCTTTAAAAGAAGCACATGCCTTTCACTATCTAAAACTGAGTGCTTCAAAGCAGCCAGCAATGACAATTCCTTTACTTTCTCCCATTTCCTGCTCTGCAACAGTTTTATGTTCACTCTCTGTCCCCTTCCCTTTTTCCTTCCTGGTGGTTTTTGTACCTGATGTTCCTTATAAACTGACGCATGTGATGCACAGCCAGCTGTGAAAACACATAAATCAAACAGAAGGGCAGAGGAAAGATGGATTTTTGGAATTTGTTGAATAGTCAATGTGCCCAGAGATAATGAAAAAAATGTTTTTGAATGCAATACAGTTTGAATGTTTTTTGAGATCTTGAGCTTTCATCTTTTGGTTGAACCTAAAAAGCTCAGTATCAATATGTAAACATTATTTATGCCTTCACTTTCCCTTGTTAATGTTAATACCAGCTTCATTGATAAGTGGGCTCTTGCTTAAGAAAAGATGGCTAAATGACGAAACACTTTCATTTACACCATTGACAAAAGTCAGACAATTCTGCTGTTTGTCCCTGGGCAGGAATGATATCCTAGGTACACTCTTTGCTAATTCAGAAATGTGCCTTTTTGTAAAAAGTTTAATCTGCAAACAACAACAAATTTATAAAGGATACTGCAGGCACCTGGAAATCCAACTTTATGCAGATCTACTCTCCAGACAATAAAGATCCATGGAAATCTTTCTTCATGGCTTTCTTAGGTTTACTAGCCATTACTCCTATTTAATTCTTAAACATCTGTTGAAACAGATTGTTTAAGCTTAAATGTTTTATTAAAATTGTGCCTGAGAAAAGTTTCCCCATCTGAACAATCCTAATAGCTTACCACATGGGCAAATCTGAAGCTAAATATATTTTCTGTCTGTTCAATAATGTCCTCCTTAGGGGGAAAAGAAATATCAAAGAGTGATCCTCCTTTTTCTCATTTCATTAAACAGAACTTGACTGATGTCATGTCAGCTGTTGGAGTCAGACAGTCTTCAAACCTCTTTGTTCTTCAGTGTTCTGCAAAATAAATGCAGAACTAGAATATTTACAATACAAGGAGTTGAGGTGTTGCTCTAATTGCACCAACCCTTCGACATATTTATCTTATTATTTCACAAATTTACATTCACACATAAGAATAATTGTCTGTTTAAACTTCCAAACTAAAAAATGCATTCAAAATGTTGTTCTTTGACGTCCCCTTTCTAAATATAGAGAATTAAGTCATTCTTTCATTGAAAAAGTTTGATAGTCTTTAAAACAGCCAACATGTAGGCCCATAACGATTGCTCAACATGGCAGCCAGAAGGGCATAATTGTATAACAGCAGGAATGTGTTATTCTTCTGCCAACATTGAGGCAGCTGTCAAAGACAATTTGGATCATCTATCCAAGAAAGAAAAACAAAAACATCAGGACAAGCTACAAATTTTGAGGACTTGTGAACAATATTGTGCCCCTGCATCTTTATTTACATTTCGGAAAGTGTCTGGAAATATCTCTCAGAACTGCAGTTTGGTGACATTTATGGGTATTTTGAAGGGAATTACAATGCTGCATAGATTAAATCTTTTCAAAAGTACAGACAGCTACATGTTGGTTCAGTCAGGATGGATAAAGCGTAGTTTTTAACACCTCAAACACACTGCTTCATCATGTGAACTCATGAAAAAAAAAAGAAAACAGCTAAGACATCAGTAAGAGAATTGTGGCCCTTCACAAGTCTGGTTCATGTCAACATTAAAGGGTTAGGGTTAAGAACTTTAAATGCTAATGAGACACGTCACAACCCGCCCCCCTCCAGGTCAAGGAACGTTCCATTCAACCCCGTTCTGCCATTTTTGTAGTTTGATAACGGATATACCATTTTCTAGCAGCACAGAAACATGACAAAAACCACAAAAACAATCTAAAACTGTTTATGTCATAATACTATTCAAAACACACAGTATGGTTATGTCCTCAAGGAGGTAAAAGCGAGCACACTGCACTAACATATGCAGAAGGCATGCTGCTACTGCTATCAACACAATGACCAGGAAGTCATATCAACACACAATAAATTCATGTCTAAAAGAAAGGTTTTTTTTTTGTCTTTTTAGCGTTATTTGCAGCTTACTGCTTTACCATGTCTGTCGTTTCCATAGACAGAAGAAACTGACCCCTTAATCAGATGAAGTCGTTGGCATGAAGTCCTTATGATGAAGTCCTTCTTGATACTGGCGGAGGTTGCTGAAGAACTCATCCTTGAAATGCTTTGCACCGACGAATTTTCCCACTGATGTGGGCACATTTACATGAAAAATAAAATTTAACCAGGTACTTCAAGAAGTTCTGAACTTAGCTTGGACTACGAAATCACAGCGAGAAATAAATATTGTGTATATGTGAATTGGTCAGCCGGAAATCCATGAGCTTGTTTAGCTGTTCTGCAGCAAAAAATGTGACGTAACAGTTAAAAAACCTAATAGAAAATAAATAAATAAAACTACACTGACTAAAAAATATGACCCAAACAGAATCTAAAGATATGTACACAGCACCTATAGAGACTAAATTAAACTTTTCTGAACTCCTACAGACTCCAAGTACACAACTAAATGTACTTTGTGTATATATATTTATAGAATAGGGAAGGCAGGTTGTGATTTTGTGATATGCCTATTTGTTTCCTGGCTGTGAGGAGCTCATTACATTTATCAGGAAATATTTTTTTTTATTGATAATTCTTTTTTGCCCATCTATATACATATATTTTTCAAAGAATGTTCTTTTTTTTCAATAAAATTCCTCCAGCTGAAGACCAAAATACACAATTTAGTTTGATATCTTTTCATTATATTGATATTATGCTGTGCACAATGGCACATTTTAATCATACACAGGGTAAATGTTATGACCAAAGGCTATGTCATATGCAGGAGTCCTTCAATGGAAATCAGCACTTTTATTTGACCAGATTGCCTTTAATGAATAGTTTCAGTTATGCTCTGACTGTAGATATGTGCAAATGTAGGTGAGTAGCAGTTTTTTTTTAAGTTATTTCCCAACTTGTAGCTCAGCACACTGGCTTTACTTAAATGCCATGTTCTCTGGTCTTTCACATTCTGAAGAGTGGCAGAGAGAAAACTGGTATCTGTCACATAATACTCCAGGCACACAGGAAGTCATAAATTACACATAAAATTTATTTGACACTCAGATCAAATTAAAATGTATAATTACTAAAATAATTAATTTACATTTATTTTATTACAATCAAAAATACAGTATCTTACAAAAGTGAGTTCCCCTCAAATATCTGTAAATATTTTATTACATCTTTTCATGGGACAACTCTGAAAATATGCCCCATCTTTGATACAATGTAAAGCAGTCAGTGTACAGCTTGCATAACCATGTAAATTTGCTGCCCTTTCAAAATAAGACACAGCCATTAACACACCTGCTCTCCATTCACACCAGAGACCTTGTAAGACTAGTGAGCCAAATGAAACCAGGGAATGAAAATGGCTAATTGGGCAGAATTTGGACATTTTCACTTATGTTTGTACTTACTTTTGTTGCCAGCAGTCTAGACACCAATTGCTGTTTGTTGAGTTATGGAGGAGCTGCAGCTCATGTAGAGGCCACAGTTAAAATGTGGAAGGAGGTGCTCTGAACAGACCACATTGTTTAACTTTCTAGCCAACATGCAAAACACTATGTGAGTTGTGGCAGTATAATGCTGGGGAAATAATTTTGCACAGTAGGAACAGCGAAGCTGGTCAGAGTTGTTGGAAAGATACATGGATTTAAATAACAGGCACTCTTGGAAGAAAACGCGTTAGAAGGTGCAAAAGACTTCAGAATGGAGCGGAGGTTCACCTTCCAGGACAGTGACTCTTAACATACAGACAGAGTGTACAACATACAGACAGCAAAACAATAGTTTAGATCAAACTACAGTATATGCATATGCATAAAATGACCTAGACAAAGTCCAGTGCACAATCAATTGTGAACAGCGGACTGGACATCCTGTCCAGGGGCAGTCCTTGACACAGGTGCTGGACCCTTCATCCCAAAATGATCTCTCAGATCTGGAGCAGATTCGGCAGAGTAGCATTGGATCTGTTTGCTACACCGGAGAACATGCAGTGGCAGCTGTAGTTCTCACTGAGCCCAAGGAAGAAACATCTTTAGTCCATGGCTGAAGATGCTCCTTTTCCTCCATCCTGCAGCTAGTGGATCAGGTTTGGGAGGAGCAGCTGTCAGTGATGCTCAGAGCCCACAAGCTCACAGGTGCACCATGGTGCCCGTACCTGCAGCAGCTGGTATCAGGCCACTCCTGGCAGCTGCTGTGGAGGGATTGCGTGCTCAACCAGGTGGGAAGGACAGTGTCAGTACCTTGGGTTGGCACCTGAATGGTGGCGCTCAGAGAAGTTCAGCCACCCATAAAATGTGGTGCACACAAATCAGGGTGCCTCACAAGCTCATTCAGATTGAGAGGGATAACTCTGAATGGCTTCTCTCCTCCTCATAACCCTTAAGGAGGATGCCACATCTCATCCTCAGGACTCTCATGTTACGTGGTGCACACGGTGCATGAATTCTGCAGTTATTTGTCACTACAGCGGCATTTTCATCGAGTCTCTCTGTGGTCAGAAATTATTCACCTCTGCTTTGAGTGTGTGTGTGTGTGTGTGTGTGTGAATGGTTGTTTGTTCTCTGTGTCTCTATGTTGCCATGTGATGGACTGCCAACCTGTCCAGGGTTTACCCCGCCTCTCGCCCAATGGCCGCTATAGATGGGCACCAGCTGACCCATGAGCCTACGCGGACAAGCAAGTATAGAAAATTAATTGATTGCTGGATGGGATGCTTTAGGCACCCAGGGGTTATTATGCTGCGTCATTAAGCATGATCCAGCTGCTGATTTGTTAACTTCTGATTTTATGCTCCTCCTGAGGAGTTATGTTTTTCACCCGGACAGAAACACTGAGGCAAAGACTACATTCTGCTTTGCCTTTAACCCACTCGCGATAGCCTTAAAGGGCAGTGCCTAAATTAAATACAATGTTGGTTACGTTCTGTAGCTCCAGATTCTATTAGTTACGGCACAGCCCTTGAAGCTCTGGGCCTCACTAGTTTCTAAATGGCTAAATAAATAATACCATTTGGGAGCAGATTGTCCAGTCTCAGCGTAATTTATACTCAGTGAAATCATAATGTGGCCCACTCAGCAGATGGGTGTGGATTAAATCTTTTCAACGCCACTAGCAAGGGATAAACATAGTGGGGAAAATGCATAAATACAGACTGTTAACCGCACATTTTTTTGAAAGAGCAGGAAGGAGGGGTCTAAGCTAAAGCACCAAATGTTTGAAGACCCGAAAAATACTCCTGCTTCCAAGTTCTTCATAAGGTGCGATGCCAGGGCTGGTAGTCTTTTATCCTGCCCGGTTTCTGCACTTTGGCCAAAGGTTCAAGACAAGACGTCTTCCACTGCACTGGGACTACTAGATTTCGAGATGAAAAGCAAAGCATTTAGAGAAATACCCCAAAAGACTTAGATCTGTAATTTCTGTGGAAGGTGGGTCTACAAATTATTGACCCAGGAAAGCAGAATCCAAATGCACACCTATATGAAACTGAAAACCATGTATCAATTATGCAGTGTTCAAGGGATGTGAATACTTTTACAAGGCCCTGTTGAAAAAAATACTATCAATGGCAAAAACCATGCTGAGTATATGTATCAAATTCTCAAGGTGTGACTAAAGTGCATCATAAAGATTAAGGAGTTAAGACTAGTTCATTGTTAGAAAGGTTTGTTTTTCTAAGAGTCTCCAACCGCAGACTGCATAGTTCCTTTCTCTGGTTGTTACATCCATCCATGTCTCTGATTTGCAGACCACATACGTGATGTTTCCGCTCTAGTGGGAAGTTATGAAAAAAAAGCAGCTCTGTTTCCGTCTTCATGCTAATGAGGGTCTCGAGAGAAGCAGCATTTCCTTTTTGGAGGAAAGCAAATACACAAACACACACACAGACATCGACTCCACAGACAGAAGGCTTTCAACAGGGGATCCAGTCTCCTTTCCCCACTTTGGCTTGTCTCCATCAGTTAGCTCTAAATTATTAAGAGGGGCCAATGGGGACTAGTTAGTGGTCTCGTCTGGCTGTTTCTGATCAAAAACCATCTACATTCATGAAGAGTAGCCATAGGATAGCTTCATAGTCATTTAAAATTAAAAGAGTGTGTATATTTTAATATTTGATGCCCTTTGATTTTTCATTTGATAAATTTAGCTTGGTAAATATATTATTTTTGCTCTGAGAAGAACATTACAGGACCATATGAACTGGGGTTCCCAGGCCACACAGAAAGTGGGGATTCCAAGGGGTTTTCCCTCCACATCCCACCTCCATGGTCGAGGTAAGCAGTGGAGACAGACCAGTATGGGAAATATTTATCTAAGCCAGAATTGCAGAGCGAACTTAGTGATTTGTAGGGAAGCTCATGCATCAGGGATCATATTTTTAGCTGAATAAGGTGATGCAGGTTCCTGTTCGGTTTGCAGTTTGGTCTGTTATGTCTCTGATTTAGGCACTGGTTTCCAGAACTAGTTGTGCAAGATGCAAGAAAGCAAATGCAAATCAGATAAGTAAAGATTCAGCTCTTTTCATAGTTCTTTTGTTTCTATATACAGTAATTAGTGTCATATTTCAGTGCTTATTGATTTCTTTGGCTCGTGATTAGGACTTATACATTTCCTAATGATGTCAGTCTAAGTAAATATGTAAACAACCCTGTAAGTTAATGCCAGGATCTCATACTGATTCTTATCAAATTCAGGCGGAGATTAATCTTCTCAAACAGAGGTTTGAACGATAAGGCTGTTTACTCTGCAGCTGTGAGCAGACAACACGTCTGACTGCACAGTTTAGTTAGGTCCTGCTTTATTTCCAGCCAGCTTTGGAGAAACTCAGAAACAAATACGGGAGACAAACTGAATCATAACTGCCATTGGATTTTGGAAACCCCAGTTAAAGTGGCACAGCTCTGAAATCATAGGGAGGAATGTATGATTAGAGTCAAAAAATCTGAATTGGAAAGAAAATCATAATTTCTTCTCCCATTAGTGATATTGGATTTAGATCCAATTGATTTACCTTACTTTCACATATTTTGTAAATTAATGTCTGTTGAGATGTGAAAGAGAATGCTAAAAATAGTTTTTTTGTCTAGCAAATAAATGCAGAAATTGGAAACCATTTCAGTTTTGGCTCTCACCTTCGCTAAGAAACAAGATGGAGGCCCTGTTTTACTTAATCATATCACATTGTTAATGAGCAGACACAATACAGAACTGATAAATAATCACTTTGATATTTTGATAGATTTTAAAAAGGGAACCACACATCTACATTGTCTAAACTCTTTAATATTTTAAGACATTGTTGCCAACGGACCACAATATTGCACTGTTACTTCTTTACGATTAAAAAAGCTAATTTCTATGTTCAAAAGTTCTCTCTTACTCACACTCATTAAGGTACAGAAAGTTTATTTGTATCGCTGCATTCATGCACAAGGTATTTCAAAGGAAAAACAGGTAAAGAAAACTTTCAGTTAAGCAAGAAATGCATTAATATAACAGTAAATTTTAACTATCACATAAAAAAATAAATACTAAAATGCAACTTAAAAATCATGAACTGATCATTTTTTCACCTAACGGATAATCTGCAGTAAAAACAAATATTTTAGAATCCATAGTTTTGCATCTCTCAAGTTGTCAGGATCTTTTTCAGAAGGTTTTCTGTTCAACTTAGGTCTTAAGATTTTTATGTTATTGAAAACGGTTGATTTTATGGCTGGTTTGGCGTTTCTGCTGATTTGGCCATGTGTTTTGGATCCTGCTACTGTAGAAAAACCCAGTGATCACCCGTTTTTTCTGTTTTCTGGCAGAAGTCAAAAGATTTTATTTCAAATCTCTTGTTACTTCAACGGGACTGCCATACAGTCTAACAAGATTTTCCAGGCCTTTGGAAGACAAACAGACCCTCAGCATCACAGATCCTCCACTATCATTCTCTGCCTTATAGTGTACATAAGCTCCTTTACCATATATTGATTTGTTGTTTCACACCAAACCCACCTGGAGTGAATGGTGCCGAACAGCTCAATGTTGGGGCCCTTTCACACTGGAGTTGTTTGTTTCCTTCTATACCAGAGTTTTGTTTTTTTTTTTCACACAGATCATTCACTTTGCATCTGTAGATGCTCATCTGAATCCTAGGGCAGACCAAACTCAATTCACTGCAAGCGAAGCCAGAGGCGGTTCACTTATTGCAGGAATGCAACAAGACTATACAGCTAACCAAATACAGAAAGTGACACAGATTTAAGGAAATATATATGACGTGAAATCTTTGAAATCCTCACAATACTCTGCTTGGCATCTGTGTATTAAATCATAGTCTCATGTTCTCTGTTGTCTTCTCCTGTACTTCTGTATTTATCTCATGTCTGCAGAACAACATACTGAATAGCTTGCAGCCTCACCTGCTGCTCATACTGAGCAGGTTCATGTGATAGTGTCCTAAACCACCAGCTGCTGTATTTCAATGACAATGTCCAGGTGGTCTCGTCCGCTTTAAAAGTTGAGTGTGAAAATTAACCAAACCAAATGAAAGTGTGAAAAATTTCAGCATTTCTTGCTCAAATTAACTAACTCACCCAAACTATTTTGGCCTGAAGATAACCTTGAAGTCTCATCTGATAAAAGCACTGTGTTGCAGTCAAAGTCCGACTACGATTTATTTATGAATTGTCATTGTTCTACTGGGATTTCTTAATATTTAGAATTTCTTGAACTTATAGCTTTCATTTGTAATTATAAATAGTTTTTTTTAATTGCTTGCATTTTGCAAGTTACACTTTAACTGATTGCTACTAGAGTTCAGCTTCAGTTTCAATTTACATCTATGTTAATTCACGTCTGTTTTGGAGTTGCATTGAACATTTGACCAAGGCAGTGGCATAAAAAGTTGCATCCTGTTCTACAACTCATTGAACACTTTGCCCCGTGGCTGTACTGCTGATAGTTCCAAAAAAAAAAAAAAAATGCAGTAATTGCTATCCCTGGCATGCTGTCAGGAATTTTCTTTCCACAGTAGTTTTCCAAGTAAACATGACAACAAAAGATTTTAGGGTGATTGTAATCAGTTACGAGCCTGCATGTTAAGACTTATTCTTTCTCAAGCATTAAATAAATATATAATAAGACTAAACTGAACTGAAAATTAAACTAAACTAATTTCTAAAAACAAATTTCCATAAGCTTTTCCCCCTCTGTTCTCAAGAGTCACTATTCCCCAGAGTCAGCATGCCAAACCTATTCCCCTCCAGCTAAATACCTGAGAGTTGTTAGCTAAGACAGAGCAATGTTGACTCGCTTGAACAACCCACCGTCATTACTGTCGTTCTAGCACATGATCAAACAGTGGGGGTGGACTGAGAACGGACGCTCAAATATGGTTGTCTGAGTGTGGGTGTGTATGTTGTAGTGCGTGAATGCCAATGGGAACGCCACAGCTAGGAATTCCAATTGGCACAGTGGGAGATGGGTGTGTTGGTTAGACCGGACAGTCTGTGGACTCCTGGAGAGAGGTCCAACTCTTTAACACCATCAGGCCTTTGTGAAACAACACCCAGGTTAAGACCAGGTCAAGACCTAACATGATGCTTTGAGTCAGAGATTTTCTCTCTTTGTTTTATAGATCCAAAAAAGAATGTTGATCTATTCAAATGTGTTTCTGACACTAATACAAAGATTACTGATTCACATCAAAACTGAAAAATTGGAGAACAAGAATTTTAGTTGGCTGTGACAATGTGAAATAAGATGATTAAGATGGCAGAGTAATTATAGCTTAGGCTAAAGGGCGTGTGCTCATCTGGTACCTGCTTTAAGGCTTTTCCTTGCTCATAATTAGGGACAGAGAAGTAAAAAGGCTTAAATATCTGTTAAAATTAAAACTGCATTAAAAAATTCAGAAATGGTGCAAAAGGTTTGCTGCTGCACCAATGACACAAGCTTTAAGTATGACAACAGTTGAAGTTACAAGGTTGTTTCATTTTCTTATAAATGCAACTTTTGTGCAACTGCCATCTCAGCTGTACCAGCAGAAAATAAAAAAATAAAAGTAGTTTATTTTAAGGGTGACTAGACACATTGTTCCATCATAAGAGTTAAAACATTTTCTTGTCAACCAAAAAGGTTGATCTGATTTAATTTTTTTATTTTATTTTCATAGAACCAACAGGTTGCTTCCTTGGATTCATATTGATCAAGCTGCCACATGCAATTAACAGTGCAAATGGTGATGTTCAAATGGCATGAACATCTGGCTTTATTCATATATAGTAAGAAATAAATGTCTTCAGTTAATTCTAGTCACAAGCAGCAACACCCATCCATCAAGTTTCCATACCAGTGTGATCCTTGCTGGCTTGCAGGGGCTGATGCTTATATCAACCAGTCCCTGTGCGAGGGGAAGGAGGAGAGGTACATCCTGGACAGGTTACCAGTCCATTAAACTCCAAGCAAAAACGATTTTCTATAATATGCTACAGGAATTCTAGGCAAAATTCCCTGCCAGTATTTTACAGTTGAAACCAGACGTTTACATCGAAGTTACATGAAAAGGCACATATTTTTTACTTTTGGATGTTAAATCAGGGTAAACATTTCCTGTTTTTGGCTCTATTAGGATTACCAAATTATCTTTATTTGTTAAATGCCTGAGTAAGATTTGTTTTTACGTTCTTGAAAATCAGAAATGCACATACATTTCAGTATTATTTGGTAAAACTGCATTTTAAACTGTATGATTTGAATCAAATGTTTTGGGTATCCTACCCAAAGCTTCCCACAATAGTTCGCTGAAATAGTGGCCTGTTAGCCCTGACAGAACTGGTTTAACTGAGTCAGTTTTGTAGGCTGCTTTGCTCACACACCTTTTCAGCTCTGCCCATAAAACTTCTTTGGGAATAGCTGTTCAGGGCTCCTCCAAAAAAATTTGTTGTCCTTAAGCCACTTTTTCACTAATATGGTTTAAAAAGGAGAGAGTTTGTGTTGTCTGCTCAGATAAAAATAGCTGGAATTGTGGCATACTAAGCATGTGTAAGGACCCTTGCTATGGAGACTTACAAAGTCAAAAAAGTAACCTTTAGATGCTACCTACTATATATTTAGGATTCATGTCAGGAAAAAGCCTTCTCTAGCCTACCATCACAAATGTAAATATATAAGTTTGCTAAACACTTCTGGGAGTGCAAATGGAAGCATGTGATTTGGTCCAGTGACACTAAGATTGAGCTTTTTCGCAGCAAACATTCTGGGTAGGTCTGGCACAGAACAAAGGTTAAATATTTTGAAAAGCACCACATGCCCAATGTTAAGTGTGGTGGAGGAATTTGCATGCTGTGGGCTTATTTTCAGAATACCCTGAAAACATTGTTACAGTGCATGGCAACATGAACTCTTTAAAGTAACAAGACAATTTAAGTACCCACCTGGTGGACTCTGCCAGAAAAACTGAAAAAAGTCTTCTTTCTTTAATGGCCATCTCTGTCCCCAGACTTAAATCCAATAAATGGTAAATAGAAAAAGAAGAGAGTATAGGAGAGAACTCATGATTGTGTAATCTGGAGAGATTATGAAGCAAAGACTGACGAATAGTCAAAGATCCCTTTCTCTGTTTGCGTTAACCTCATGAAACTAAGTTCTTTTCTACTGGCAATAGGGTGTTGTATAAGAATAAACAAAATAGTGGCAAAAGGTATGTCACCAAAGATTTTATAAAAACAGCACATTGTTTTCCTCTTCTTTCACTGAATAAATGCTAATGCAGCAAAAGAGGATGCTGTTTTAAGGATTTCTACACATCTTAACCAGAGGTAGTGCAACCCCCTGGTTTACTGGTGGTTCCTAGAGTCTCTAGAAATAGAATGGGAGGCAGATCCTTTAGTTATCAAGCTCCTCTCCTGTGGAACCAGCTCCCAGTTTTAGTCCGTGAGGCGGACACCCTGTTAACTTTAGGCTTAGGGCTTATAAAATTCTCTTTTTGATAAAGCTCTCATAGTTAGAGCTGGCTTAGGTTATCCTGAGCTATCTTCATTATTTTAGATCTGCTTCGTCTCCCCTTGTTGGGATGGGTAAGGGGGAGTGTATAGTTAGCTTAAACCGTGCTCTCAGTTACGGTGAGGTGCAAAACACACCTCATTCTGCTATCCGTATGGACACCCTCTCTTTCCAATGGTTAGTCAATCTGACAGAGAGAGGTTATCCAATCGTTGTGGTTTTTAGTATAAACAATGATGCCATCACAGGTCTCTAGATGAGACAAAATGTCTACTTTTAAGGCTAGGCTTAAAAAACTTCCTTTTTGATACCAGCTTATAGTTAGAGTGGCTTCAGGTTATCCTGGAGCTTCTCTGTAGCTTGCTGCTATAGGCTTAGGCTGCGCTGGAGGACATCAATGACCACTTCACCCTCTTCGCTACTTTCTCACCTACTCCCCTTCAATTTGTTATCTTTGTGTTATTTCAGCTTTTAACTTGTTCTCTCTCGTTCGATCTTCATAGAAGCCTACACCTGGGCCTGACTCACTCGCATCTACCTGTAACAACTGTCGGATGTAGGGGGAATCCTCCAATCTTCGCTGGCATTAACAAACTTAATGTCATCCCTTTACCGATAGATCCACATGACCCTGTCTTTCCATGTGTTTAACCCTTTCTCTCTCCGAGACATCAAGCTACTGACTGAGCTTTACTGTAACTTAAGTAATGTGCTCCTCCTTTAGGACTCTAAACTTGAAAAACTGGTCAGAGTTTATCTGTTCCTTCTTTCTAGGTTGAAACGACTAAAGAGCTACATCCATTAACATTTACATTTTTCAGTCCCAATTAGAAAGTACTCCTGATCAGTGATTCTGTGTTCTTTGTGGTCATTTCTGCTAGTTCCTCACACCCCCAGTTCGGTCGTGGCAGTCAATGGTTCCACGCTCACATGAAGCCTTGTCTGCTGGAGGTTCTCCGGTTGAAATGGAGTTTTTCCTCTCCACTGTCGCTACATGCATGCTCAGGAATGAGGGATTGCCGCAAATGCAACGCACAGTGTGACTCGCCACTGTCCTATACATGTTCATCGGGGGAGATCCGGGAATGCTGCAAGTCACTGATGATGCAGTTCGCTGTGTCCATATGATTCAGAAAAACTTTTACAATTTGAATAAATAACAGAAAAAAAAAAAAACAAAAAACAAAAATCTTGACTCGAACTGTCAATGAATTAAGATTAATTGGAATGTATGTACCTGACTTTTGTGAAGTGCCTTGAGACGACATGTGTTGTGAATTGGCGCTATATAAATAAACTGAATTGAAAACTGAATTAAATTATCTTTTGTACACAGCAAACACACAAAGTAATTTCTACCACTTGTTGGATAAAGTTTTGTAGGTACTTTAGAGCAGAAAGCAAGAACATATGACTCTGAATGAGTTTGGGCTGCATGCCCGACATAATTATACACCAGGTTATTGTGTTCACTAGTGCACCTGCAGAATGTGGAGAGCAAAGCAAATAAAGGACCTGTAAAAAGTAATGCTTGCACGCTGTTTTAAAGCGACATGTCAATAATTATATGCTTCCTAGCATTTAGGAGCAAATGGAAGATAATAGGATTCAATTTCCTGTTTGTGTAAAGAACCAAAGATAAAAGGGTCCAAAATTTATCACAGGTTTATGGCTCATTTAGCAGCACCACCGAATATAGGTTTGTCAAAAAGTAAAGTGAAAATTAAAAACACAAGAATCTTATACAATATACTATGAGATATGTCCTGATTGCCTACAGCTATGGACACTGAATAACTATAGGCAGGAGGAAAGAGCAGGAGGAGAGAATAAAGACTTGTTGAAGATAGGTGCAGCCAAGAGAGCAACTTCAGAGAGGAAGATGAAAGTTAAGATACTAGAGAATTAAGACAATTAAACCACGGAAACCAACGCTAGTTTGGTAAGTAAACTGTGTAATGCACTCGAAGCCTATTATCTACATTATGTCGTCTTCTCCATCATAAGGACTCTCATCCTCTCTTAAGGTTCTGTTATTGCAGCTGATAATTCATTTTGACAACAAAGTTGCATGAGACGTCAGATTGCATTAATTTCTTTCGTTCCTATTTAACATTGTGAAATACAGCCGGTGCACCTGGCTGGAAGCATCTGGCACAGTGTCTCATATTTTCTATACACCTCCTATGTGTCCTGGGTAAAAATGCCTTGCAAAGCTTTCAAACCCTTGAGCTTTTTTATGTTTTGCCCTTTTATAGTCACATACCTTAGTGTGTTTCGTTGGGATTGGGACAGCCCAACACAAAGTTGTGCATTATGATAAAGTTCAGGGAAAATAAAATCTGAAAAGCTGCAGGTTTTAAGGACTGACCTTTTTGCCCATTTTCCTCAGGCTCAGTCAGACTTCAGTCAAACATTATATTCCAACGTATTAAATATGACTGTGTAGTTATATTTAGACTTGACAAAACAAGCCACTGGTTTGTGACAGAAGATATAGGCAAACATATAGGGATCTGTCAGATATGTTCTGATAGGATTATTATACAGAAATATGCTGCAGGTAGATGTTTATCACACTGCAATAAACATAAAATAACACACCCCTATAAAATGTCCTTCAGAGAAATGCTGTAGATTGCTTAAAAATTAGTGCACAATGCTGCAAAACAACAGTAAGAGATAAATGAATACACCAAATACTAGGAGATAGCCATTTCATCTAACAAGAACATAAATTAAAGCATATTAGCAGCTTAGTGTATATTCTTATCAGGCACGGGACTGAGGCTAAGCTGCATTACACATAAGAGCACATTAGCATAAAAGTTAATGTCTTTTATTGTATCTTTTTCATGTTTTGGTTTATGTACCTGTGCAACATGTTTTTGTGAAAAAAAATATGATTCAAGAGGAGAGATGAAATAAGACTAGATGTACTCCTTGTGCATTCCAGCTTTTACAAGAGCAGGAGAAAAAAACCCAGCTCATACTGGCATGAAGCGCGGCACGTCTTGTTCCCTCGAGAAAGCAACCACAAACTGGCTCTGTAATGCAAAAAGGAAGTGTTGGGTCTTGCCGCTGACAAACTTCAAAAGCGTCTGATGGAACGCTCATTTGCTTAGGAACATTTTCTCTTTAGATGTTTCTGCAGCTGCGGCACCACTGAAGGTATGGGAAACAACATATTTTAAATCCTGTTGTTTTTTTTTTCCCCTTTTTGATGATTTGACTAGATTCCCTCAACATTTTTTATTTGAAGTTATTGAAGTCCCCAGCATGGTTATATATACACTGCATGCATGCTTGGGTTGTACAGCTCTCCACATCAAACACTGTAAAAGCTGATAATACCAACAACAGTTAATTTGTTTGCCTAAATATTTGATCTGCATCTCCAGAGTTATCTGTTGCTTTTCGCAAACCTTTTAAGTGTCACGCTTATTCATCTGCAGCTAAATGCTTTTTCTGTGTGTCTGGATTACATTTTTCTGCACAATTATTCCTCTGATTCATCAGATCAAAATAACTATCTATTCAGACAGAATCCTTTTTTTTTTTGTAACTTAAAAACCTCAAACAACCTATAAAACACCTCATCAAAACCTTCATATCAGCTGATACAGAAAATGTATGCATGTTTATGTGCATGTTTATGTGCATGTATGAGAGCCTGAAAACCAGCAAAGATGGCATTTTTGAAAAGTGAAGACATTTTCCAGGTCCTTACTTTTTTCATGCTGTTATTGCGTTAGTGGTTAGATTTAGGACTAAAGTATGCAGTGAGTTTAGGTCAGGTTTAGGGTTAGGCATCTACTGGCAATGGTTAGGTTTACGGTTAGGGTCAGAGTTAGACCATAGAAAATGAATAGAAGTCATTGCAAAGCCCTCATAAAGATAGATGCACAAGGATGTGTATGTGTGTGTGTGTGTGTGTTTGTGTGTGTGTGTGTGTTCCTGTCTTGGCATCACAGTGAGAACCATTTTCCCGATTTCACCATCAAATTGAGGACCATTTGTACCAAAGTGAGGACATTTTGCTGGTCCTCACGACCTATTTTGCTAACGGTTAGGTTTAGGACTAAGGTGTGAATTGAGTTTAGGTTAGGTTTAGGGTTAGGCATGCACTGGTAATGGTTAGGTTTAGGGTTATTGTCAGGGTTAGGGCATAGAAAGGGTTGAAAATGACTGAAAATCAATGGAAGTCAATGGGAGTCAACACATGGTCCTCACTACATATAGCAAAACAAGAGTGTGTGTGCGTTTGTGTAGGTGTGTGTGTGTGTGTGTGTGTGTACAGGCTTGCCAGCTTCCACAAAGTCATTATGTCCATACAGACAACTCATAAACATAATTGGCTGATAAGAAGAGAAGACGTGATGAGTTGACCCCAGTTCTCTCCCACAGCACACACACACACACACACACACACACGCACACACACACACACACACACACACACATCACACACACACACGAACAAGCTCTCTTGAAGGATTATGATAGGTTATCAGATGCCATGCCATATACAAACAAAAAGGCAGACAAGGATCCGGGCAAGAAGCAAAAGGGCATCATATGCCTATACAAATATGATAATTGCCTATCCGTACAACTGGGTAATTTGTGCATGTGAATAGTTCGTGAACATACATAAATGAAAGCCAAATAAGGCTTAATGAAGCTTTGAGTATGAGGAGCATTAGGAAAACCCTATATGGTAGGAATCTTTTCTTTTTGTCTTTAATCCCCAAAAGTAAAAAGTAATTTTAGAGTGTTTGGGCCCTTATGTCACTTCATTCAACTACATGCATTATTTCCAGATAGAGAAGGTGCCTGTACTGCTCCCTGCCTGTACTACCACTGAACACTGTAAAGTAATAGACTCCAGCTAAAAATCAGGGGAATGCTCTAAGAACAAACAGTGGATCTCATGCTTGTACACATCACTGATAAACTGTAATATTTTTACACCTTTAAAGTGACATACACGTACATCTAAGAAAACTAAAATGTTTTGGTTGGATTTTTTTTGTCATTCAGTTCAGAAAGTGAAACTGATATATTATTAATTTATTACACATAGTGTGAAATATTGCAAACCTTTATTTTTGGTAATTTTGATGATTATGGCTGACAGATAATGAAAAACTAAAACTCCGAAAATTAGAATAAAATAAAAAAGTGAAAAATTGGAAACTCTTGGTGCCAACACCTGCAAGGTTTCATGAACTTTTAAATGGTATCTGCCTGGGTCAGTGGGCTACTTGAACAAGGGGACTGCAGACTGCAGACAGATGTCCAGAAGACAGTCACTGACACCCTCCACATGGAGGTTAAGCCACAGAATGGTCATTGCTAAAGAAGTTGGTTATTCACAGAGTGCTGTCTCCAAGCATTTTCAAAGAAAGGTAAGTGGAAGAAAAATGTGTGATAGGAAAAGGTGCACCAGCAACACCCAATAAAGAATTTGGGGGAGCTTCACAAGGAGTGGACTGAGGGTGGAGTCAGCACATTATGAGCCACTACACACCAGGCACTCCTACACATGGGCTGCAAATGTCCCATTCCTCGTGCCAAGCCAAAAATTTACAAATTATGCATGCAACATTTATCAACACCTTTTGCAAAATACTTTTGCAAATACAAATATACTAAATGCTGAGGCCCTCCAAAGCAGCAATGTCATAGTAGTCATAAAAATATTGTGCTATAAAAACATTAGAGTACACATCCTGAAACCTGACCTGCAAACATGGTTTAATGCTCTGGTTTGATAAGCTCAGCCTCATAAATGACTATGAATGGGTTGTAAACTATAACTTTTTTAATGGCTTGTTGCTGTTTCACAACTGTCAAGTTTAGCTTGCCCATGAATGTGCAATTCGATAGGAGGAAAGCATTGGCAGCTATAGAAGCTTTCATTAACAGTGCTGTGAAAAAGTATTTGCCCTCTTAGAGATTTTACCTGTTTTTACTTTTTTGCTACACTTAAATGTTTCAGATGATCAAAAATATTTTATTATTACATAAAGATAACCAGAGTTAATAAAACATGTATTTTTATTAACTAAAGAAAAAATCCAAACCAACCTGGGCCTATTGTGAAAAAGTAATTGTGATTAATCCCATTTCTTTCAACCACACCACACAGTTGTACTGCCAGATTTGTAGAATCAAGAAATTAGTTAAATAAAACTTGTGTCAAAATGATGTAGGCTAATAAATCTCAAAAAGCAAAACATCATTCCCCAGTCAGTCAGTCAGTCAGTCATTTTCTACCACTTATTCCATAGTGGGTCGCGGGGGAGCTGGTGCCTATCTCCAGCGAGAGGCAGGGTACACCCTGGACAGGTCGCCAGTCCATCGCAGGGCAACACACAAACAACCATGCACATACTCATTCATACATCTAAGGGCAATTTAGAGTGACCAATTAACCTAACAGGCATGTCTTTGGACTGTGGGAGGAAGCCGGAGTAACCGGTGAGAACCCACCCATGCACGGGTGCAAACTCCATGCAGAAAGACCCCTGGGAATCAAACCCAGGACCTTCTTGCTGCAAGGCAACAGAGCTACCAACTGCGCCACCGTGCAGCCCACATCATTCCCCAATTGAAAGAAATTCAAGCCAACCAAAATGGCTCCCAAGGGATTATTGCGGGTTCATCAAGGAGGTCACAAAATAATACAGAACAACATCTAAACCACTGCCGGGCTGGCCTCAGATAAGGTCAGTGTTTATAATTCTACAACAAGAAAGAGGTTTGGACAAAATGGTATCTGCTGAAGTAAAAGAACATAAAGGCCTATCTCATATTTGGAAAAAAAACACCATGAGTTTCCAGAATTTTGGGGATTTATTCTGTGGACTGATGAGACAGAAGTAGAACCTTTTGGAAAGTGTGCATCTCATTACATAGTCTAAAAATAAACACACCATTTAAGAAAAAGGACATGAGTCAAAACATGGTGGTGGTAGTTTGATGGTTTGGGGTATCTTTGCTGCTTCCAAATCTGGACAAATTAGTGTAACTGATGGAACCATGATTTTTTTCTCTCTACTAATGATGGAGAATGTCCAGCCATCAGTTCGTGACCAAACAATGTTTAGGTGTACAGGGTTAAGGTTAGGAGCTAAGGATTAGGGTCACACATAACTTCACGTGATGCACATCTTATGTAGTGGCTCATATAATTTGCTTCTGCAACATCATAACACTCTATACTGGATGTTCAAATTCAAATACCCTCAGGTCAGTTACAATTCAATAGAGGTGGGGGGAAATTCTAAATGTTGACATATTAAGAAATTATTACAATTTTTGTTACGTTAATTATCCTAAAGATGAAAGTCTTTACATGTTTTCAGAACAAACCAATTTTTTGAATCTAAGTGATCATTTCAAATGTTTAGTTACCACTTCCCTACTGAAAGGAATGACACAACCATTTGGCTGTGTAATGATATCCTGACCACACAGATAAATTAACAATAGCTACAGTACAAATGTAACAGTTTTGCTAGAGTGAAGACATATTTTTTTCAAGACTGTTATACTGTTATATGATATGAGTATCGTATGTCCACAGAAAACCTGCTGGCTCTTGCAAGACACAGTGAATCGTATGTTCTCTGTTAAACTGCTCTGCAAGCACAAATATTAGCAAGGTGTAAATATTAGCACAGAGAAGGACAGAAATTATTAGATTTCTGTGCTCATGTTTACTTTGAACACTCTTCTTAGAAAAAGTAGAAGCATAATTTGCATGGTTAACGTAACTGTGGAGGCTAATATGCATCGTTTTCATGGTGAAATGTGCTGTTTTTTTTACTCTATTACTTTAATTTGGATGTAGAAAGCCTACTTAAACTGCCTCCACAAGACAAAACCTACACAGACAACAATGCAATAACATCTACAATCAATTTATTTTTACTAATGTATGGAAAGAGCCTTCTTGAAGATGGGTATACTGTGGTCATAAAGGGATGGACATGATCAGAAACAACACTTGGGTAGATTGTGGTGTTTAAATGGTTCTCAGTTGGGACAAAGTTGCCCAAAGTGAGACAAATGTGACCATTACACCATCAGCAGGCTGAACTGTTGATACAAGAGAGGATGGATCCAGGATTTTGACCAAATGTTATTGATCTGAATGTCGCAGCATAAATGTCTTATGGGGCCAGGAAGCGTTTCACAATTTTTTAATGTCCAATTTTAGTAGGCCTGCACAACCTAGATATTTTCTCTTTTTCAGACTTAGTCTCTATAAACCTGAGAGATGGTTGTAAGAAAGACCCAGTAGTACATAAGCAGTTTCTGAAATATGCAGAACAGCCCGTCTGACACCAAAAAACATGGCACATTCAGAGTCACCTAAATCCTCTCTCTTCCCTCTTCTGTTGCCTAGTTTGAACGTCAGCAAGGTGACTTTACCAGGTCAAGATACCTAACAACATTAAGTTGCAGCCATGTGATTTACTGAGTCACTATTTGTGTTAACAAACAATTTTACAGCTGTATCTAATAAAGTGGCCACACTATCCATCTCTATGTAGGGAATGGCAAATCCGATTATAAAGGCAGATTTGATATTAAGCTGCTGTCACAGTTTATCTTGCCAGAAAGGTATGATGGCATCAGAACATAGCATTGCTGCCATGATGTCATCATCTCAAGCAAAGTCTGAGCAAGAAAAACTTAAATGCCTGATTATCATTGAAAAAATATATTTTAATGAGGCATTTTTTATATTATAATGATGTTTTCTTTGTTACAAAGTATACCAATGAAACTGTTATCTTTTTTGATAAAGCACCAATCCTTAAATCACCGCACTGTCTCCCTGTTTGGCAAAGGATGTAATTAAAAATATTGCGGATGGTCTACAAGGCTTTCAATGATATTGGGCCTAAACACATTTTAGAGTTACCAGTCAGGTATGAACCAAGTAGAACCCTAAGGTCATCAGATAGCACCTCAGCCTGTATTCTAACGAGGAGAACTAAACAAGGAGAGGCATTATTTAGTTTCTATGTCCCCTAGCACTGGAACCAACAACCTAAAATTTACATGTGCAAAAACTGTTGGCTTTTTTAGATCAGGATTGAAAACATTACTGTGCGCTGTAGCTTGCCCATAAAGGCCAAAGATTGCTTTATTATTTTGATCGTGATTTAGCTTTTTATTGGCCAAAATATTGTCCTTTCAACATTCCCTTCTTTTGTGTAATTGTGTCTTATGTTTTTATGCCACGCTAAGTGTGTCTTTTGATGTATCAGGGTTTTACTTATATTTATTCCTTTCATCTTACTGTAAAGCATGTATGAATGGTGCCATAAATATGATCTTGCATTGTTCTGCATTGACTCCTAAATATGATCTTGCTTCAACATTTGGCCTAAAGTGTAACTAACCACTGATTGCTTTTTTACATTTTACAGCTTAATCTAAATGTCTTTATGCCCTTGAATGAGGCATCTAATGGATTTTTTAGATGTTTTCCACAAATGATGTGCATGGTTATAGAGCTGTTAATGTAATACTTTAATAATAAACACAAATGGCACCAGAATAGTGTTTATCTCCCTTAAATATAATAAAACTCTGGGTGATTTCTTCTTTTCGAACAATCACACTCATACTATCTCTTTGTTCCTGTACCTTCACATGTATCACTCCAGCTGTCAGTTGTGTTTATAAACAGGTTTGATCATAACATATCACTCACATCCATCTTCTGAAAGAGGATCCACACAAGGAGATTGAGACATCCACACACACTGGTACATATGGCTTCTGTTACAAGGTCGACCCGATGAACATCATTGTGAAGAGGAACGAGCACTACGGAGGACGCTTGAATGTCTGTGTGTGTGTGTGTGTGTGTGTGTGGTGCAAATTGTGGAAGAACAAGTTTGTGATCAAAGCCAACAGGTCTGTCTTCACTGGAGGTCACAGGAGGTGACAGACATACACAGAAGAAATCGTCAGGCGATGCATCAATGTGATTCTTCATTCCAACAATCACTTCAGCCAAGTAAAAAGGGCAGCGGCACCAGCACTGGGTATAAAGATACATTTTAAAACTTTCTATGAACTTGTTGTGCTTTTGGATGAAATGTACCAGTGCTCAGTAGCAAGATATTTGTTGATTTTTCAGCTATTCAGTTTGGGAACAATGTCATGTTGGATGACCTCATAAATGATTACTTTGTTATATAGAGTATACTATAGTAGTTTCAGGTATACTTTAGTAACTCATAAGGAAATGATTATGATATGCACAATGCATGGTGCTGTCCTTTAAATGCCCACAGAAGACCTTCACACAAGTTGAGGAGTTAGGATGATACATGAGAATCTAAATTTTTGACTTCTCAAGTGAATGTAAAACAATCCAGCAGATCACCTTCTACCAAACCTGGGTATCAGAATACCTGACCAAACAAACTTAGTTTGTAACATTAAGTCCATGAAGACACCGTTTTAGCCCAATTTCTTTTAAAGCAATCCAAAACCCTGCTACCTCAGAAATACCCTAATAACACAGGATCTTTCAGGAATGGATTGGAACTGGAAAGCAGGGATCTTGAAGGTGCCTTCAGGAAATTATATATTAGAAGCCTCCACGTTAACACCACAAAAACTAAGGAGATGCTATGGATTTCAGAAGATCCAGGCTACGCCATCAACCAGTGTCCATACTAGGGTAGCACAGTGTGTGTTATGAGATGCTGCTCTGTTTTGTCACTTTCAGGTAGCCACTGCAGGAGAAGACTCCTGCACCACAGAGTAGCTTAGGAGGTCAATTGTCCCCATTGCAATAAGACTTTTTAACATCTTCTGATCTCCATGTCAGTCATCATCCTGCAATTATATAAAACTGGACCTCTGCTTTAAATCTTTTGTCTGGTTATTAATTCTACTCCAGTCTGTTTTAAAAAGAAAACATGCAAGGAGTTTTCTTCACAGCAGGATTTAGACTGATTTAGACTAGTGTCTGATGTTACATCTCAAACCTTCATGTGCAACTTAATAGACACAAACCAGAATTTTCAGAAATTATATTATAAACTTAATTCAATGTTGTTTGTTCTCTTTATGAGTCAAAAAATTCTAGAGATCAAACTGTAAAAGGTTTTTGTTTTTCCATTTCTACTTCTAACGTGTTAGAATATAGCAACGGAGCTACTGCCTGTCATAAAGACCAGATTTTGAGGCCCAGTTCCCACACTGAGTGTAACATCCTCATTCTCAGGTCAAGAACAAGTTGAGACAAAGGGAATCTCTAAATTAAGGCTCACATTTCCTGATTAAAATCATTTCAAGCATCCATGTCAGTGCAGATTACTAACCAGCATGTCATTTCCTTGTAGCAAACTCACTTCCAGACGTTCATTGCACCATAAGTTGATTTTGCTTGAGCTAAGATTTGTCAGTTATTGAAGTTATGTTCAGTACTTGTCCTGAACTCAGCCCCAATAAACATTTATTAGGGGTGAAACAATACATCCAGCCCAAAATTAATTTTGGTAAATTAGGAACCTCTTTTTTTTATTTTTACAGAGTAAAGAATTTTCAAGAAACAAAACGGTCAAACTTTCAGTTCAAATATATCCCAGATACTGCAATTTGTGTGCTTGTTTAATAATAAAATGTTTATTTATTTTCACAAATCCAATAAAGGTTTCTTAAATCTTAACTGGGGATGTAGTAAGACATCCAGCTAATATTACTATAAAATACACTATGTGGGGTTTACAAGAACTAGCTGAATTTTTGAGTAGTTTTATTTTTGAGAAAAATAAGAATCAAATTCGCATTCTTTTCTTTTCTCACAAATGAAGGTTTTACAAATCCCAAAGTTGTTTTTAGGACTCTAGTTAGTGTAAAATAATTCTGACAATTTTTTTTCACAATTAGAATAAAGGTTTAATGCATCTTAGACTGTAATTTAAAGACTGGTTTGTTTAGTGTTCAGTTATCCAGATCGGGTTTCATCAGTCTTTCAATATTTTTGATTTTAAAAGAGATGATCAAATGCACACCCCTTAAAACGTTGTAATATAGCCCTTTATCTGTGAGGCAGATTTTTTTTGCAGCACTAGTGCTTTTTGACAATAGGCAGACAAGAAAGGAGGGCAGAGAGAGAGGGGAAGAAATGTGGCAAATGCTGCCAGGGCCGGGACACACACCCGGGACTGTCGCATTGAGGACTAAAGCCTCAGTACAAGGCCCACACACTTAAACCCCTACACCGACAGCGAGACAGTTTTTTTTTTTTTTGTTTGTTTCACGTATTTGGCAGAGAAGCACTCTGAATTATTGTCTGAGTGCCAAGAAGAGTCCCAAGAAGAAGCCCAACAGATTTACTTTCAGAAGTGGAGCATTATGGCTAATGCTATAATGATGATATACAGGGGTTAGACAATGAAACTGAGACACCTGTCATTTTAGTGTAGGAGGTTTCATAGCTAAATTGGACCAGCCTGGTAGCCAGTCTTCATTGATTGCACATTGCACCAGTAAGAGCAGAGTGTGAAGGTTCAATTAGCAGGGTAAGAGCACAGTTTTGCTTAAAATATTGAAATGCACACTACATTATGGGTGACATACCAGAGTTCAAAAGAGGACAAATTGTTGGTGCACGTCTTGCTGGCGCATCTGTGACTAAGACAGCAAGTCTTTGTGATGTATCAAGAGCCACAGTATCCAGGGTAATGTCAGCATACCACCAAGAAGAACGAACCACATCCAACAGGCTTAACTGTGGACGCAAGAGGAAGCTGTCTGAAAGGGATGTTCGGGTGCTAACCCGGATTGTATCCAAAAAACATAAAACCACGGCTGCCCAAATCACGGCAGAGTTAAATGTGCACCTCAACTCTCCTGTTTCCACCAGAACTGTCCGTCGGGAGCTTCACAGGGTCAATATACACGGCTGCTATAGCCAAACCTTTGGTCACTCATGCCAATGCCAAACGTCGGTTTCAATGGTGCAAGGAGCGCAAATCTTGGGCTGTGGACAATGTGAAACATGTATTGTTCTCTGATGAGTCCACCTTTACTGTTTTCCCCACATCCGGGAGAGTTACGGTGTGGAGAAGCCCCAAAGAAGCGTACCACCCAGACTGTTGCATGCCCAGAGTGAAGCATTGGGATGGATCAGTGATGGTTTGGGCTGCCATATCATGGCATTCCCTTGGCCCAATACTTGTGCTAGATGGGGGCGTCACTGCCAAGGCCTACCGAACCATTCTTGAGGACCATGTGCATCCAATGGTTCAAACATTGTATCCTGAAGGCGGTGCCGTGTATCAGGATGACAATGCACCAATACACACAGCAAGACTGGTGAAAGATTGGTTTGATGAACATGAAAGTGAAGTTGAACATCTCCCATGGCCTGCACAGTCACCAAATCTAAATATTATTGAGCCACTTTGGGGTGTTTTGGAGGAGCAAGTCACGAAACGTTTTACTCCACCAGTATCACATAGTGACCTGGCCACTATCCTGCAAGAAGAATGGCTTAAAATCCCTCTGACCACTGTGCAGGACTTGTATATGTCATTCCCAAGACGAATTGACGCTGTATTGGCCGCAAAAGGAGGCCCTACAGCATACTAATAAATTATTGTGGTCTAAAACCAGGTGTTTCAGTTTCATTGTCCAACCCCTGTATATGATGATATATGTATATATATATTAAAAAACTTTATTAAAAACTGCTTTGGGATTATTCCAATTGCAATGGACACAGACACAGAGACAGAAACGAAAAGGAAAAAAAAGAAGCAACAAGGAAAGACAGAGAGGTCGGGCAAAAAGGAAAAAGGGAGAGAAGGAGAAAAGAACAGAGGATGAAGGATGACGAGAATGTAAGATAACAGAAGACTGCATCTACACCTGCAGAAACATATATAACAGCAATGTTATCGAAAAGTGCACGGTACTAATGAATGCAAGATGTATTTGTTGGTAATTGCGCCTCAATATATAACATCTTTGTATCTGTCAACACCTGAATCCAAACACCTGTGAGTTTCAGTGTGAGCTCGCTTGTGTAGAGAAGATTTCTCCATAAAAATATGCAATAGCGAGTGTGAGGAGCCACTGACCGGCCCCCCTCATACCCGAGACAGACACGGAGGAGATCTGAGCCACAGGCATCCAAAGGCCCCCCAGAGCATGGTAACCCTGGCAGGACCAACGCTGGGTCTACCACAATCTGCCCAGAGAAGAGCAGAGGACAGCCCCAGGGGAACCACCCAGCAGCCACAGTGCAGAATCCCCAGGGATGAGCCCACAGGCCCCGCCGGCAGCTGTCTACGCCGGAACAGATCCAGCCATGGACCCAGAAACCCGAGATCCCGGGGTACATCACCCCCAAAGCAGAGGCCCAACAGAGCCAGGGGGCCCAGACCCCGGAAGGCACCCACCGGGAGTGAGCTGGCACACACCAAAGTACCCAACTCCGGACACCGAAAAACCACCAATACACCAGCGAGCAGAGACATCAGTCACTGGGAGTGTGGCGGGGAGGAAAAAGGCCTCAAATTTGAGTGGGGCTAAGCTGATCCAGGAGAGAGAGCAGCCCAAGACCCAACCTGACACAAAAACAGGTGCACACAGTCAAAACACTTAAACTCACACACACAACGTGAAGACACACAACAATGGACGTCGCACACTCACTCACACTCCCAAACATACACTATACTCCCAGGTCCAGGTACTGACACCCCAGAGGGGCAACCAGCCCCCAGACCCATGTGGTCCCCTTCATTCCAGGGTGGAGACAGGCAAGCCACCCTAGCACCAGCCCAGACTAGTGCCAGCACCGCCCGAACAACCCTGGCCTAGACCCTAATTCTTAGAGTCTAAAAGCTAGCCAGTGGAGAGTAGCCCAACAGTAGCCCAATGAGAAGTTGCCTCTGTCATCATGAAAAATGCCTTCTTTTTTTTACTTCAAAATAAGAGCTTCGTGAATAGATCAGATTGCCAAGCTTACCCCTACATATCATGCTGCAGGAGAAGCATAATTACTAAAGTCATATAAAACTCAAAACCCAACAGGTCATTATATCTGAACTTTGATGAGAGGAAACAATGAAGGTCAGCTGGCTGCTAGAATCAATGAGCAGATCAACATTATTTTTCAGAGAACTTAAACTTTCAAACCCTGTAATCACCACAGAAACAACTCTCTTTAAAACCTAATCTATTATCCAAGGCGACAAAAGCTATTGTTTTCTACAATGCACGGTAATCCTTACGTAGAGAGACTATCCCTGTGAAAGATCTGGCTGGTAGTATCAAATACGCAGTTAACACTGCACGTCAAACCCTTCGTCATTGGATCCAATGGATAAACCACTAAATCACACCACAATAGCCGCGGACTCATCTCATTCACACAGGCCACATGAAAAGGAATGGGAGAAAGAGGGAACTCTAACTTCCATGGCTCAGGCCAAACCAGACAAAGGGCTCTCGAACTGGACTGCCTCAGGACAAAATCATATGACACTGGCGCACAGGAAATCACCCAAATTGTCCTTTGTCTGGGACATCAAAATCCCTCTGCCTCAGTGCAGGTAATGAAGAGCAGGGAGGGAAAGGGCTAAGGGAAGATGAACGGGAGAGTGGGAGAAAGTTATGTGGTGGGAGAAGACAGAAGACGAAAGACTGTTTTCGATTATTTCTGCCATGTTTTGAGGAGTACAATACATGGAACTTGCTTTTTTTTAATCAGCTTTCATGTCAGTTGGTTGTTTCCACTTTATTTACATTTGTATTATGTCTTTAAACTTAAATATCCTCCACCTGACCATACTTATCATCTAGTAAGTAAGCCCTCTGCAACCCTGTTGAAAAAAAATGTTACACACATTATGTGTTAATGCATATTAATTACATACATTATCTCTATCATTAATATATTATTGCCATTGATCATGTAGTAAAATGTAGTGGCTACATCTTGCTATTCCGTACAGTGTAATCAAATTATTTACACAATACAGCTAGAATTATTAGATAGTTTCATCTATATAGTTTCAAACCTAGCAAAAATCTGGGGTTTTACGCAAATTGTTGAGTTGAACATTCTTATCCAAGTGGCTACATTACAACTTTGAGCTTTTTCCTATTAAATTATTTGGATGTCATTTGGATTTAGGCAATGGCTGAACTGTCCTTTGTGTAGTTACTTGAGTCCCTTTGAATATCTAGAGACAGCTTTTTCCAAACCTCTTTGCAAAATATGTCAACCTTAGTCTAATTGGATGGATGGTGTCTGTGAAGATATATTTTCAGGTCTTGGTCAGCACTTTGACTGGGCAATTCTAAAACAAGAATATGCTTTGATATAAACCATTCATCTTGGAACTGTATGTTTGGGATCATTGTCCTGCTGGAAGTTAAACCTCCACCCCAGTCTCAGGCTAGTCACAGCTTGGGAGAGCAGGGTTCGCCTGATCAGGCCAAAGATTGGACATTTGAACTCAGTCGTCAAGCCGCACTTGAGGAACTTTGGTGTGATTTTGTAAGCATTCAATAACTCTTGAAGGTAATTCGAACAACTTGTCCAAAACTGTTTTCATCATTTGGAAAGTATTTTCAAACTAAGATGCTGTCGTGATTTGAGGATGTTGCAGAACCAAAGTGCAACTGGACCAAGACAGATGAATGATGAGGAGATTTTTTAAAGAAGAACTGAAAAAAACTTTGAGAACTTGAGGAAAAGCAAGAACCAAAGAGACAGCAACGGATAATTCAGCAGTGAAGGAAGAGAAACCAGGAACTTAAATACAATGAAGATGTAATGAGCTACATGAAAATCAGGTGAGTAAAATCAATGGAATGCAAAGCAGCTGAGAAAGAACCTAAACAGGGAACTGAGGAAAAGACACACAAATGATTAAAATACAAACACAATGAGAACAAAAACCAACAGCTGCAGATCATGACAGAGGCTTGGTGCTGTAGGATTAATTTGATGGTTATTAATGTGTGTACTTCCTCTTGTTTAGACTATTGTAAAACAGTTTTCACATGCTTGAAGTAAAAAGCTCTCGATCACCTTCAGTTGGTCAGAAACTCTGCAAGATTCTTCACTTGAGCAGAAGAGCTCAAATCACACCTGCTCCAATGTCTCTGCACTGGTTGCCTGTTATTTTTAGAATCAATTTTAGAATCCTGACTTTAACTTTAAAGGCCCAATGTGGTCAAACTCCTTTATATAAAACTAATTCATTAAAATCATATACTTCAATTCAAGCCCTCAGGTCCTCTAATCAAAATCTACTTGTAATCCAAAACAGCCGTTATAAAACTAGGGAGGATGGCTCTTTTAACAATGTTTGACCTTGGCTGTGGAATAAGCTTCCTTTGTTTATACATTGTATACAGAGTCCTGACTCATAAAAAAAAAACACACACACACACAACAGACATTAAAACCTGCTTTTTCTCTTAAGATCTTTTTAATTATAATTCTGTTTTCAATAACCCATGTCATACCTGTTTTGTCTTTTTAATCATGTTTTAATTTAATGCTTTATTATTTTTTGGGCTCTGCCTTGAGAAGCCCTCCGGGATTTATATCTGTGAAAGGTGCTATGTAAACAAACTTTGCTGTCTTACCCAGGCTAAAGTCTCGTGCAGTCTCTAACAGGCTTTCTCGCATGATTGCTCTGTATTTACCCCCATCCATCTTCCCATCAACTCTCAATATGCTTCTCTGACACTACTAAAGAAAACAATCTTCACAGCATTATGCTGCCACCACCGTGTTTCACTGTGACAATGGTGTTTTATGGGTGATGTGGCATGTTAGTTTTCCATCCCATACTGTTTTCTCACTAAGTACTGGACCTCATGGTTCTTCTTGCCACTCTTCTGTAAAGACCAAATGTGTGAGCATAACCCATAGTTGTCCTGTTCAACTAGGTATAGGGCTTTTCCAAGGCACTGCTTACAGCCACATTCTTTTGTGTCATTTGCTTTATCAGCTAGTTTTCAGATTTTGGTAAATCCAGGGGTTGAGAGAGAGTAAGAATAAGAATTGATCTGATCTGATCAAAAAATCATTAAAAGCAGGTTTTCTGGCGATTGTGCAAACATTTAAATGAAGGCAAGAATGCAGAAAACATTCACTGAGCATGATTCAAAGTGATCTGTAATATTCAAACCCAGCCTGCAGCGTCACATCCCCCTTCTGTTCAGGGATGTATTTGAACAGGTGAGTACAGTCAAAGAGGGATGAGCATGAAGGCGGTCGGCCGGCCAGTCTGCCAGGTACTGCCTGAGGCAACACTGCCTCTCATCTATTCAACCACACAACTCATGCAGACAGACGGCCTGCCTCTGGTCTTCCACTTTATCCCTTGGGTCCCTGTTTTCCCCCACCCCCTACTTCTCTGAGAACAACACCTCTGAAGCACACACATGTGCACAATAAATCACACGTGTACTTCTTTGAACAATTTTCCTTTTTTATTTGCTGACTTTTGGTGCTGAAAAGGTTTCCACGTAAGCATACAAGAATATTGCCATGGTGTATCCTTTGGTTTTTCTGTGCACTGCATTTGCAAACATGAGTGCATAAAAGAAACACACCTGTTTTCTGAATTCCATTCTGCTTCACAAGGCAAAGCAACAGTTAGACTGCACAAACATGCTGCAAAAGTAAGTCTTTTGCAGCCTCTAACGTGTTTTCTTATACGATTGCTCTTTATTCAGCTCCATTCATTTTTCCACCAAGTCTGACCAGCTTCCCTGTCGCTACTGAATAAAGTCATTCCAAGAGCCTGATGCGTCCACCACCATGTTTCACCATGTGGACTGTGTGTTTAGGGTGAAATGCAGTGTTAGTTATCCAACAGACAACATTGTGCATGTAGCACTTATTTTGCTGCAACCTCTATTGGGCAACTAATTGGGAACTCTTTTGGCTTTCATTCAAACGATTACTTTGGTTTTGTTACTTTTCCATAGAGGCCAGATTTGAGGAGTGCACAAGTAATAGTTCTCCTTTCAGCATATTCTCCCACCTGAGCTTTGGGCCTCTTCAGGTCCTCCAGAGGTACTGTGGGTTTCTTGGCTGCTTCTTTAAATAATGCTCTCTCACATATTAATTTTTGGTCTATTTAAGGTTTGTTTTAAGTCATTTTGTAATGCATACATTTCTAGTCATTGTGGTGGTGTTTTTCTTTGTTCCCTGGTTTACTCAATAATGCCTTGGTTTCATACACTTGCAGATCTGTTCCTAATCTTCTTACTTACTCGCCTGTGTTGCATTCAGGAATCAGACTCCCCAGTATATATATACTCCTTGGTTCAGTTACTCCCTGTCAGATCTTCTGTTGTCCACACCCTGCTGTCACCAGTCCATCCTGGGCTCTTCAGTTCTGTTCTTAAACTTGCTTTTTCATTACGCTTCTGCCGTGTTCTTCCCTTGAATAATAAACTGAATTTGACTGCATTGTTTGATTGTTAGGATTATTTGGAATGTATGTACCTGACTTGAAATCTGTATGATTCGATTGAATTGACCTTGTAAAGTGCCTTGAGAAGACATGTGTTTGAACTGGCGCTATATAAATAAAACTGAACTGAAAGGAATTCTGTTTATTTGGGTCAAGGTCAAGTTTATTTATGTAGCACAGTTCCAACAGTTCATGCTGCACAAAGTGCTTTACAAACTAAAATTCAACAAAAAAAAATGCACACCAATAGTGCAAGAAAAATGTAAAACAACTAAAAAAAGACAATACAATAACTCAATTAAAACAGCGCAAACAACGACTGAGGATGTTAAAACTAAATGTTTGGATCAATATGTGCTAAAAGCTGGTCCATATGCATCATCAGTACAAATTGAAGATGTTCCAGTGTTTCTGCAGATCTAATATTTAGAAAAAGACTATTCCAGAGTCTGGGACCTGTCACGGAGAAGACCTTGGAATGGATAGCATCAGTTTTGCACTGGACCTTATGGTTCTTTGTGGAGCATGAACAACTAGGAGCTCAGACAAGTAAAAAGGGGCTTTGATGTTAAATGATTTAAAAACAAAATGGAAAATTGTAAACTGGGTATTTCAAGTAACAGGAAGCTAGTGTGGAGAGGCCAACATTGGAGTTATATGCTCTGTCTTTTTTGCACCAGTCGATAGAGCAGCTGCATTTTTTACAAACTGAAGACAATGAGCTGAGGATGGGTCCAAACCAAAGTACAGAGAGTCACAGTAGTCCAATAAGTAAGTAATGAACAGATTGGATAGCATGTTCAAAGACATTAGCTGGAAGGTATGCCTTTACATTAGATAGCTGTCTCAGATGGAAAAGGCTAGATTGGACTACTGCATTTACCTACCCACACAGTTTAAAGGAACCATCAGGGTATTTGCTGAGGTTTAGAACGTTTGTCTTACAATAACAGAATAAAAGGGCCCTAAAATCTTGACAAACAGAGTTGCCAAAAATGATCATTTCTGTTTTGTTTTTATTTTTTTTTAAAGTGACACCCACTTTTTAACATCATGGCAACATAGTATTAGCTAAAATCAGTCTGTCCCTTAAAAGGCAAATAAATCTGCAAGTTATCTGCAAAGCAGTGAAGTAAATGGTTATACCATGAAAGAATTTCCCGCAGAGTCAACATATATAGTGCAAACAGGGCTGGGCCTAGAATTCAGCCTTGAGGCACCCTAAAGTCCTTCCAGATAGGACACATCCTTTAAGGCCAACACATGATTCCAGCCGGAATAGGAGGATATCATCCTGCTTTACATTTCCACAATTTTATGCTTGATCTTTCTGCTGTGTTCCTTTGTCATCACAATGATTTTTATTCACTAATGTTCTCTAACCAACTGCTGAGGACTTCTCAGAACTAGTGGCTTTATGCAAAGAATAAATCACACACAGGTATGCTACTGTATATTTACTAAGTATGGTGACTTCCAAAGCCACTGGATTTTAATGAGAGATATCAAGGCAAAAGGGATATGCAGGCCAAGGTTTTCCGATAGCTCTAGGTTGTGAACCATTATAGCCTTAGTCAAAATATAACACATAGGCTGTAGACATTTTGTTGGAAAATGTTGAGTTTGTGTGGTTGCCTTTAACTGAACGATATACATGTACAAAACAAGATTGTTAGTTTCTGTAGTCACTGTCTCAGAACACCTATATCTTCTTAAAGTATAGACAAACTAGCTGTTGCACAGAGTTGTATCATTTTCCTGCATTTTCTACACAAAAAGGAGAAATCTCACATTGCAGTTGCTCTTTGATCTCTCCTAAAGACATGAAAAAACACAGGGTGCTCGTGTCTTTGTGAGAATGCCTGAAGCAAGACACTAAATATCACTCAGAAAGATGACCACAAAGTCCAACCTTCAAATGAGGTGTCATGATTATTCAGGATCCAGGATGTGAGTTAATAACGTGGGCCTTACATGAAGTAAGCCAATGGGCATTGTGTCCGTGGGGTTTGTGTACAGACAATGTGTAAATCAGCCAAAAACAGCAGGACTGCAATCCATGTTTGCATTAATCCTAAACAAGCCAAGCATTGTCTCACTGTTTGCTTGAGTATGAGTGCTGAGTTTACCCACTTGCTTGTAAAAATCGGGACAACAATAACAGGCACACTGGACACTTCCCCTTTAACAAACTGACATCTTAGATACAGGATTAGGACGTAGATCAGCTTCTGTCAGTTACAAGTGTTACAATCTGATTACCGAATGATCATCTACAGAGGAGTTAGAAGGGGACGAGGACAAAGACAAGGGTTCGTTCACAGCTGAACTCCAAAAGATATCCTGAAAGGAAATTAGCAACATCCTAATTGTTTCAGTGGGATGGAAATCAGCCCTCAGATCTGACTGTTGAAGAAACTGCTCTGGTTTTTAAGCTGCCTAAAGGTTGTTGTAAAAACTGTTAGTACTCAGTTTAAGTCATAGACAGATGCATAGGAAATAAAATGTATATATGAATTATATCTTAAAATCAGGAGCATTTATTTGATATTTGCAGAATTTTTAAGCTATCACCTCTCGCTGTCTTTTATGCAGACTTTCAATGAAGCTTTCGTCAGCATGTTTCTGGAAACATCATAAAGCATGCAGATGAAATAGATGTAACTATATGTAATTAAATGTACAGTTCTGCGACAACCAGTTTTTATATAATGGTTTAATTTATTAAGGAAAAAAACACTATTAAAACCAAACTGGACCTGAAAAAGTGTTTGTCCCCTTCATAAACTGTGATTAGCCACATTATTGATTCAGTTTCACAACCTGCATCCATAACTTATTACTCTCAGACCAGTAGAAATAGGAAATCACTTAAACAGACAACACTGACAACATGAAGTGTGCTTAAAGTTCCCAAAGAAAGAACACACCACGCCTGGATCCAAAGAAATGTAAGTACACACAAGAAACAGGAGTCATTAACATCTATCAGTGTGGAAAGGGTTACAAAGTCATTTCTAAGGCTTTGGGACTCCAGTGGACAAACGTGAGACTGACTGACAAGGCAAAAGTCAAACTTTTTAAAGGTTGATGTCCCATTAAATCCACTGCAAACCTAACAGTTTTTCAGAAAAAGAACATCAAAGGCATATGGATTGACAAAATGCTTCCATATATTGTATATTTCACTAATTTAGTTAAGAAATTCAAATCAAAGAAGAGTTTTTATTTTAGAAACAAATCATATTTCACATTTTCTGTAAAGAAAAAGCTTGTGGAAGCCACGTATCTGTCATAGGTGCAGTCATACAGCATTTTCCACTTTAGTCCCTCACTTACCACTGCATTGTATTTGTAGGCAACATTTCTGGTTTATGTTAATCTATAAAGCTTTGCTCCGTAAACTCTTACAGTATCCTAACTCTCTTTTGTCTTTCAGCTCTATCAACTACCATCCTACCACCTACTACCCCCTACCTCCAAGTGGTTACTTTTAAATTTTCCTTGGGTTTTGACAGACTTTGGTAAAACAGCATTCTCCCATCATGCATCTTGGTGATGGAATAATCTTCAAAAATCTCTTAAATTACAAACATTCATATCATAAAGAATTCAGTGAAGGTGGAATGTCCCTGTTTTTGTTGAGAGTTCACTCAATTTCAACTTTAATGTTTTCTTCCATTTTGTTGTGTGATTGCATTGTCAATAACTGTATACCTCTTTTACATTTTTACTTTTATGGCTGCAACCTTGGCCAGGTCTCCTATGTAAAACAGATTTTAATCTCACTAGGACAGCGTCGTTAAATAAAGTGCTCTAAAACAAAGTGAAACAAGTCAAAAATCATATTCAAAAATCGCCAATACAATGAGAAAAAAGATTATATGAAATATACATTTAAAACACAATAAAAACAAAGTTAACATAAATTTGAAATTTACCAAAACAAATAAATCACAGGAAGATTCTTTGTCTGCAATAGTAAATAGTTCCAGAGTGGGTCCAGGTACTGTAAAGGCACTGTTACCCCTATTTTTGCATATGCAATGTGCAACATGCAATAACATCTAATGTGTAGATCTGAGAGCTCTTGTTAGGGTATGGTGGGATAGACGTCCTTATGATTGTCCTTCAGATAAGCAGGTGCCAGCCGATGTAAGGCTTTATAAGCAATCAATAAAATCTGGATGGATGGATTCTGTAATAAACAGGAATACAATGGAGTGAAACCAAAATGGGTGTTTTACGTTCACACTTGCTCACTCCAGTAAATAGACATGCAACTGCATGTCTAAATTCACATACAAGGAATTGCAGAAATCCAGGTGGGCAGAAATTAAAACATAAATAACTCGAGGTGACAGCTAGGCTAAAATTCTCAGCTGGGAAAAGCTTGATTTTATGATGGTGAGGGTGTGACTATCCATTTTAAAAGAACTGTCAATTGTCACACCAGGGTTTTTCACAGAGGATTTCATAGAAGGAGCCAGGGGCCCAAAAAGGGTCATGGTAATTTTTTAATCAGTTTGTCTTAATAAAATAATCTCAGTTTTGTTCTCATTTACGTTAAGAACATTTAAGTTCAGTAATGGTTTTAAGTCATCTAAGCTATTTAATAAAGGGTACAGTGATTTGTTAAGTCCTATTTTTAAGGACAGATCGATTTTTAATCTGCATAGCAGCGTAATGATGTAATGTTTGGTAATGATGGAACCCAAAGGTAACACATCCAGTGAAAACAGAACAGGGCCCAGGATAGACCCTTGAGGGACTCCACTGGCAAGTAGAGCTGCAGCCAGAGAGTATCCTGTCACTATTCACAAGTGTTTTGGTTGTTGTTGGTGTTTACATTTTGATTATTTTCTCGTTATGAACTTAATCAGCACTTTTATCTGGACTGATGTTAGTTGCCATTTTAGGTCAAGTCGTACTATTTCATGCTTTTGTAATTACCATAGTTTTACTTTGTATCTCTGTTCAGCTCACTGAAGTTTACTTGTTTCCCACTCTCAGCAGCAGCCACAATGCAATCCAGCTCATTCAGCCCACCCATCCCTGCTCATCACACTCATGCCACTCGGCCACTTCCCCTGCTTTATAGCATCTGTTGGTCATTGTTTCTCTGCTGGATTGCTCCGTCTGTTTCATTGCCTGATTTTTGCCTATGCTGCTTGTGCAGATCTTATCATGTCAAGGTGTAAGTATTTGCCTTTTTTTGTTTTCACACTTCATGTCCTGTCTTCATTGTGCCACGCTGTGAGTTTTTTGCCTCTTCATTTTTATTAAAATTCGTCTACTCACCATGCCGCTCCGGAGTTTCAATCTGCACCGTGGTCCAGCTTTGAAACCACAAATTATTACACGTCCATTCATCTGGAAGGCAGAAAAGCAAATTCAACTAAATGGCTTAATCACGAACAAAATTATGGTCTTGTAGTGGCCTGGTCAAATTCTTGACTGAAATCCAATTGAGATGCTGCAATATGACCTTAAACAGGCCATTCCTGCAAAAAAAACCCAACCTGAATTAAAAGACTTCTGCAAAGACAAGAGAGCCAAACATCTTTCACATCTATCTCTAAGGATTGCATAGCCAGTTTTCCGATACTTTATGGCCTTTTGCCTACACTTAAATTATAATTTGACTGCACTGTAAGACTGGCTATAAGCATATATACATATATATATGTGTATATATAATATATATATATATATATATATATATATATATATATAATTATATAATATACAGGGGTTGGACAATGAAACTGAAACACCTGGTTTTAGACCACAATCATTTATTAGTATGGTGTAGGGCCTCCTTTTGCGGCCAATACAGCATCGATTTGTCTTGGGAATGACATATACAAGTCCTGCACAGTGGTCAGAGGGATTTTAAGCCATTCTTCTTGCAGGATAGTGGCCAGGTCACTACGTGATACTGGTGGAGGAAAACGTTTCCTGACTCGCTCCTCCAAAACACCCCAAAGTGGCTCAATAATATTTAGATCTGGTGACTGTGCAGGCCATGGGAGATGTTCAACTTCACTTTCATGTTCATCAAACCAATCTTTCACCAGTCTTGCAGTGTGTATTGGTGCATTGTCATCCTGATACACGGCACCGCCTTCAGGATACAATGTTTGAACCATTGGATGCACATGGTCCTCAAGAATGGTTCGGTAGTCCTTGGCAGTGACGCGCCCATCTAGCACAAGTATTGGGCCAAGGGAATGCCATGATATGGCAGCCAAACCATCACCGATCCACCCCCATGCTTCACTCTGGGCATGCAACAGTCTGGGTGGTACGCTTCTTTGGGGCTTCTCCACACCATAACTCTCCCGGATGTGGGGAAAACAGTAAACGTGGACTCATCAGAGAACAATACATGTTTCACATTGTCCACAGCCCAAGATTTGCGCTCCTTGCACCATTGAAACTGACGTTTGTCATTGGCATGAGTGACCAAAGGTTTGGCTATAGCAGCCCGGCCGTGTATATTGACCCTGTGGAGGTCCCGACGGACAGTTCTGATGGAAACAGGAGAGTTGAGGTGCACATTTAATTCTGCCGTGATTTGGTCAGCCGTGGTTTTATGTTTTTTGGATACAATCCGGGTTAGCACCCGAACATCCCTTTCAGACAGCTTCCTCTTGCGTCCACAGTTAATCCTGTTGGATGTGGTTGGTCCTTCTTGGTGGTATACTGACATTACCCTGGATACCGTGGCTCTTGATACATCACAAAGACTTGCTGTCTTGGTCACAGATGCGACAGCAAGACGTGCACCAACAATTTGTCCTCTTTTGAACTCTGGTATGTCACCCATAATGTTTTGTGCATTTCAATATTTTGAGCAAAACTGTGCTCTTACCCTGCTAATTGAACCTTCACACTCTGCTCTTACTGGTGCAATGTGCAATCAATGAAGACTGGCTACCAGGCTGGTCCAATTTAGCCATGGAACCTCCCACACTAAAATGACAGGTGTTTCAGTTTCATTGTCCAACCCCTGTATATATATATATATATATATATATATTGCACACCCCTTACTGCATGAATTTATTTACAATTACATTTAAAAAAAAACAGTTGTTTTTATTTTCGCCAAGCAGATGCTAAATTAAGTAGAGATTCTCGACATACAACAAACTGTCAAATTACTGCCAAAAAACAAACAGCAGAAAATGTTTAAAGTGAAATTGCCACTGTAGTCTATAAAGCAATAAATGACTCAAATCAATATTGGAAATAAACAGTCCTGATCAGGGCATCCCTAGAATGAACTTTAGTTTTTAAATTCCATTGAACTCTGTCCAGTTGTGATTGTATTTCTCACAGTTTAATGAAAATAGAGGTGCGGGATGTTTCTTGCATCCTGACAACATTTCTGGTCAAAAGGAACTTTTACAACCTCCCCTTCTGTGCCCTGAGGTGCATGTGTGTTGTCTAACACCTTCTGTTGATCTTTACATTATCCCTTTGCTGATTACAGAAAGCAGAATGCAAACAAAACCGATCATTAAAATACAGTCAGGCTTTGGAAAGATTAGTTGTGACTCCGCAAAAGCCGGCTGTTACCTAATATGTTATGCTGATATTCTTTAGCCCAAACATAACAACAGTATACACTGCAACGTCTGTAAGAGATATCCCAGTGAGGTTTAGTTACATTTACAGATGACAAACATATTTGCATGTTGAAGGTTAGATCATGATATTTAGAAATGAATATCTAGTCCACTGTTGTGTCTTAGTAAGCTTGAAATGAAACTGACCAACACCATGCAGTGTATTCTTTGCCATGGCCCCACCTAATATGTCAACAGTTTGTCTTTTCTTCACACCAGGTTGGTGGGATTAACGTGGATGCATCTCGGGATCAACTGTGAGTGTGGGTAAAGCAGACTTTGTTTTTTTTCCATACAGGAGCAGGATGTGAGTGTTGCTTTACGCTGGCCGGATGAAGTGGGTGTGCATTAAGCTGTGTAGCAGGTGATAAGAGGATGTCAGTTTACACCTGCAGTCAACAAGTTTGTTTCTGTAGGTTTTGGATTGTTTTGTTTATTGAACAAAGCAATCCAATCCAGCTGAAAATCTACACTTCTTTACATGTATGTAATCTATTACTTTAAAGTGTGTAGAACTGTTTTGGCTGTGTTGTGTGGATCTTTATAAGAGTTTTTAAATCACTTTATAACACAAAAGTGATGAATTTAGTGGCATGTGAGGGGGTTAAAGTATCACAGGTTTTCTGGGCTGATTTAAGGAGGAAATTAGGTCTACCAACTGACACACACTCATGTTCCACCCCTGCTAGCCCATTATCTCATGTTGTCATCTCTCCCTTTCAAGATATCGGGATCCTCTGGCAAAACCCCCAGACATCCCACCTCTTTGCTTGGCACACACACACAGTGGGCCAGTGTTTTTCCCTTGGGGGGTTGACCAAGATGAAAGACGCTGTGGTGAGGGGTTACTAAAGCAGAAGATGAAACAGATGACATGACCTCACCCCTCTTCTTGTCTTTTGCTCTTCTCATTTCTTATATAAACCACTGGCATTTCTTTTTAGCATCAAGGTAAACTTCAGTTTTTGCTTCGACCCAAAATACAACACTTTAAAAGATTCATACTCCTTTTTTATATGTTCTCATTCAATAATGATACACTTCAATATATTTTATCTGGATTCTATGTGACAGACCAACAGAACATAGCACGTGTAGTGGAAGGAGAGGGATGGAAAATGGTGACATGAATTGGGATTCATCCCCTTTGATCTGATACTTGTAATTAAAATCCAGTCCAGCTAACAGACTTTAAAACTCACCTAATTAGTGAAATGTAATTTAGTCTCAGTAAATCCAGCGATTTTTGAAGGAGGTTTATTTGACAACATCAGTAAACAAACAGCATAATGAAGACCAAGTAATTCAGCAGACAAGTCAAGAATGAAATTACAAGTGTCCTGTCATCCTGTACAAGTTGAAAAAATTGAACAGAATTGGTAATGTAAACCTAAGAGCAGGGGTCTCCATCTCCAGTCCTTGAGAGCTACTGTCCTGCAGCATTTGCATCCCTGCTCCAACATACCTGAATCAAACGAATGGCTCATTACCAGGCCTTAGCCAAACAAGATGGTACACTGAAGAGTTAATTTAATCATTTTATTTAGCTGTGTTGGAGCAAGAAGTTGCAGAGCGGTAGCTCTGGAGAACTGGAGTTGGAGAGCCCTGCTTTACAGAGTACCTGAACAGTCTTACTTGAGTCAAACGTTGTTTATGATGAAACAGTCCCACCCTGTGGAACCTTGGTGTTACTACAAGGGTGGCATTCGCTAGTGCCGAGACCATGAGAAGAGTCATATTGTTTAAGGTTTTATGATTCAATAGCTGTACTACAATAAAACCAGAAGTGTTGCTAAATATAATGCCATACTGGGGCATAATCCTCAGCTGTGAGATGGTCTATAATAACCTATAGTCGCTGTTGTTGCCCTCCTCGTTATTGTCACTGTTACACACATACCGTAAAGATTACATTGAAAGGGTTAGGATTACATTGGAAAATGTATGAGAACATTTATTTAAACAAAACTGTAGTTTTTGGTACATAATTGTAGAGTAAGTGAGGAAAAGTAGAAGGAATAAAATACATGGTTTTCCAAGCTTTTTACAACATAAAAATCTGAAAAATGTGAGGTGCATTTGTAAACCAGCTTCAGGTCTTTTAGCTCATGTCTCTAACAGCTTTGCACATAGATACTGTAATTTTTGGCTATTCTTCTTTACAAAATAGCTCAAGCTCCATCAGATTAGCCAGAGAGTTTTTTTGTGAACATCAGCTTTCAATTCTCAATAGGATTTGGGTCTGCACTTTGACTAGGCCATTTTAACACAGGAATATAGTTTGATCTCAAGCATTTCCTCCCATCGAGGCTTGGCTATTATATTTTGATCATTGTCCAGCATGAAGGTGAACCTCCACTTCTGTCTTTTGCAGCCTTCAATTGGTTTTAATGTAGAGATACCCTGTATTTAGCTCCATCTATCTTCCCATTTACTCTCCTGCTAAAAAAAGCATAACCCCACCATCAAGCTTTTACCATTAGGTTTCATGAAGGGTTGATTGTATATTTAGGGTCTAAGTTTTCCACCACCTTTGTTTTGCATTTAGGCAACTGCCAACAGCTTTTTAAGGCAGTTGGCTGCACTAGACCACTCTAGAATTTTGAGATTTTTATTTGTAATATATCTTAAAAACCATGTCTAATTTTCTGTGCTCTTTCAAATTATGTAATACTAGTGTTGCTTTATCAGATGAAATCCAAATAAAAAGGGGGTGGTTGTAACATGAGAAATTATGTTCAAGGGGTATGAACTTTCACAAGGCATTATAAGTATCCAAAATGTTGGGAAATGTTGATATAAAATGTATTTCACTTTTCTTTCACCTTCTTACTCTGATTTTCAATTTTTTTTGCAATTGAAGTAGAAAAACTGGTGATTTTATTCCAATTTCTGTTAAAAAAACAAACTGGGAGTAGCTTTGGATGACATAAAAGATCCTAATGGCTGTTAACCAGCCTTCAGGGGCTTCTTCCGTCATCTGGTTCAATTTCCTGCCTCTTTCTGCAGGCGCCTCCTAAATAGATAGCCTGGTACCCCAGGCACCCATCCTACAGCTAAATACCCACAGTCCTTTTGAACTGGCCAATACTATGTGTGTGAGTCATTAAAACAATATGTACTTTGTGTCCAAACGTGAGCACACACGTGTGTACTTAAGGGTCTGTTCACATTTGCTGCATGCATACTAGTATATATGTTGTATGACCCTTCAGAGGTGCTGGGTGGAAGAGGGGACATGGAAGGTACTATTAAGTGTCATATTGATTCCTCAGTGTGGGCTTGTGCTTATAAAATGCCAATAATGACCACACAATGCTGTGTACATCCTCATTAGGACTCCCACTGTCTGACCCCCAAAAGATATGGCATCACCTGCAGGTGAATTACTGCAGGTGAATTTTTGCAGGCGACTTTTTGCAGGTGAATTTTTGCAGGCGAATTTTTGCAGGTGAATTTTTGCAGGCGAATTTCTGCAGGTGAATTTTTGCAGGCGAATTTCTGCAGGTGAATTTTTGCAGGCGTATTTCTGCAGGTGAATTTCTGCAGGCGACTTTTTGCAGGTGAATTTCTGCAGGTGAATTTCTGCAGGCGAATTTCTGCAGATGAATTTTTGCAGGCGAATTTCTGCAGGTGAATTTCTGCAGGCGAATTTCTACAGGCGAATTTCTGCAGGTGAATTTTTGCAGGCGACTTTTTGCAGGTGAATTTTTGCAGGCGACTTTTTGCAGGTGAATTTCTGCAGGCGAATTTCTGCAGGTGAATTTCTGCAGGCGAATTTCTGCAGGCGAATTTCTGCAGGTGAATTTTCGCAGGTGAATTTTTTCAGGCGAATTCTTGCAGGTGAATTTTTGCTGGCATATTTTAAGTACAAAAACAAATTCACATACATAATTGCACAGGATAAAAATTCAGTGCTGTAAATTCAATTTCTAAAAAATGTCTGATTTTAATTAGACTATTTTATTTCCATACCAGTCCATTATACAAACATGTAAACCTACAAAGGCATGGTCATCCACCTAAAGTCACAGCCAGCCCATGAGAGCATAACGGGAGAAGCAGCCAATGGCCCCATGGTAACTCTGGTTGGAGCTCAGGTTGAAGAATCTGTTAAAACGAAAACTATTAGTCATTAACTCCACAAATCTGGCCTTTATGGAAAAGAGAGTGGTAGGAAGATGGGACTAAAGTTAATCTTATTAGCCTAAAATCAAAGCACTGTGTGGTGGAAACTAACACCTCACATTGCCCTGAACACACCATCATCATGGTTAAACATGTTGGTGGCAGCATCATGCTGTAGGGAGGCTCATCTTCAGCAAGACAGGGAAGTTGGTCAGAGCAGATGAGGCAATGGATGGAGCCGAATCAGATTTTTATTTGTAAGAAAAATTTAAAACCATGCATCATTTTTCTTCCATTTAACAATTATGCACTACTTTGTGCTGGTCAGTGATAGCAGGCTTATGTTATAAAACAATATCTAAAAATGTGACAAATTTCACGTTAAGACGAGATGTGGTAAAAATTCAACTGATAGAAAGATTTTTGCAAGTAATAGGTCCATGCAACATTTTCATTGTCATTAACCAGTCAATTATCATAGATTGAAACAATCTTGTAAGCTTATGAACTTTATGTGGATATTTTCCACTGACTGCAAATAATAAATAATAGTCACAAGTATAAGTGCCCAAATTATTAATTGGGTACATAGCTAACTGCTACTTGTATAGTCAGTGTATAACTTTTGCCCAAAATGTTCTACAAAGCATGATTCCTTTTTTGATTACCTCTCCTTCATGACTTTATTACCATCTGACAGCACTTAAAGGAGCTCTTACATTGTTGGATCTCCAGGCTGGATTTAACAAGGCCCTGCCATGGCTTGAGCTTTTGTTTGAAGATTGGATGCAGATCTGAGCAGCAGTTAGTTGTATGAGAGAGAATATTCTGCAGTGATTCTCTCTAACTGGACTTACAAGCCTCAAGGATTTCTGTTTGTTTGGCACTGTAGGATTTTCTAAAGTGCACAAGTAAACTCATACACAGAGTTTTCCTGGACAGAGACGGAATCTAAGGATCTGATTTCAGATGTCTGACAGCAAGAGTAACATTATTTATGGAAAAGTTGGTGTCAGGTAAAAACCTCTAGATGGCAATAGTGTCCTGCGGTTGCTTTCTTAAAAAAGCAATTAACCCAACTACTATCCACATGTGTAAAGATTGCTTCTTGTAGGTATTATTACTTACCTACTACTCATCTCACTTATCTCACTAGACCATATGAAGGCACAATTACACCTAACCATCTCCTCTGTTGCATCTTTTTCTGTATCAGCTTCCCGATGCCATCTTGATCCTCTAACACCTTGTGCTTTTGGGAGCAATGTAGCTACCATGTTGCCATACATTCCTGTCTTGATTTCAATAGTCTTTCAAGCAAGACCTTTGATGCTGTGGTTTCCATCTCAGGAACGAAGTTTTGTCAGCATCTGACAACACTTGTGTTAATGACTGACTCTGACAACAATCGAACACTCATACATGTCGGTATTTCCCTTTATAGAAAACAGACTTTGGTTTGGTAGCGTCTGTTAGTCACAGCAGGAGTTTCTGCCAGTCTGCAGTGGTTGGAGAAAACATTTATGATGCTGGTCTGCTGACTAGTGGAATGTATTATGCACTATACCAATGGATTAATTCACAGCGAAAACCACTCATTCAAATATTATGTTAATATCATGTTTTTACCAACTCCGTACCGAACTCATTTTCTATGGTTCTTCCATTGTTTTTCGTTCTGCAGTAAATCCTTGCTGTCATCATTAGTGGCAGACCTACAGACCTAGACTTGCTTAGAACTAACGGTTCTTAGGAATGCAATGCAAACCCTTAAGACAAATAAGATCAATTTGCCTTCTAAGGTCTTTCAAAATTACACCATGTGCACAAATATTAGGCAACCTTTAAGGATTAATTTTATTATTAAACTACAGTGTTCCCAGTCAATACAAAATGTTATTAGCTATATGTTCAAAATTAAAACAGGTATTACTTTGCAGAATTCTTATGCAATTAAATGAAAAATTTTATATTTTCCTATCCCACCGTAAAAAGACATCTGTTACCAATAGAGCTACCCATCTTTTTCAGTAACGACCATATACTTTCCATTCATGGAGTCTATTAGTTTGTTGATGAGCAAATTTTTGTGCAGCAGCACCCCCAGCATCCCTATCACTGTCCAAAGAGATGTACAGCTTTTATTCACCATAAATGTCCCATTTAGGAAGGATCCACAAGTTTCCAGTATGGTGGTTTAGATCAGATTAGGGAGTAGACCATTTCATTCATCCTTCATCTTTAAGGCATTGACTTGCTAGCAATACAGTACAGTACTTCAATACATGCAATGTAGTGTTGTCCTGAATTAAAGATGCAGATTTTTCCAGTATCACTTCTGGAAGAAAGTGTCTTCTAAAATCTGTCTGGGGGTTAATTTTGAGTCCATCCTCAACCTAAACAAGGTCCAATAGCTTATATTTAACAATACCAGCCCATAGCAGTACACCACCTCCACCGTTCTGGTGTCTGAGTCAAAGTGGAGCTCTGTGCCTGTTACTTATCCAGCCATCTGTTATGTAAAGAGTGACTCTTATGTCATAAGTCCATAAAACCTTGAAAAAAACCTGTCTTGAAGTTTTAAGTAATGTGTCTTGTTCAGTGGTGATTTGGAAGCAGGTCTCAGCCTTCTTCACCTTGGTCATGTCTCTGAGCACTCAACACTTTACAGTTCTAGGGACTCCAGGTAGGTTGGAGTTCTGGAATAATAGAGCAATGGGGAAGAAGGGGTCCTAGTAGCGTCATGTTTGATTTTTCTCAACATGTTGCTGTTACCCTGTTAGCTATTTGCAACAAAACGTTGAATGGTTCTGTAATGATGTCCAAATATCTTGGCAATGTCAAGAAAGAGTCACTCAAAGACTTTTGGAGTCTGTTAAATCTCTTTTTGACCCATTTTTGCTGAGGAATAGAAGCTACCTAACAATTATGCACACCTTGATATAACGGATAGATCTCCTACACGACACATCCTCCCTCATAACACAAATCCACATCACCTGATATAAATCCAATAAACATTCCTGTTTATACAGCTTGGAGGTGCAAAATCTGAGTACATGGACATTGTTGCGTTAAGAAACACACAAAAACTGGCCTTGAACATATTTGGGCTTAGGAAAATAAAAACAATTGATTATTCCAAGACTGTTGAAACTTTTTAGGTGACATTAGATTGAACTAATCATCTTTTAATTAAGCAGAGCGCTTGCTAGATTGTCCTTTCTAAAGTGGGTCCAGACAGTGAAGTTGTTACTATCTGTGTCTAGAATCTTCTCTCTCTGAAAAGTAAACGGTGTTTGAAAAAAGAATAGAATCTATTTTTCCTAAAGGCTATATAATGTAGAAGTGGCAAAAACAGTGTCTTCTCTGTGCTTTTCAGTCCTGAGTCCAGTCCAACAGAGTGATGAAGGAGAAATGAAGGAAGATGCAAGCAATGATTGACTGACCAGCCAGCACAGAGCTGAAGAAGACGTGTGCCCAGTCAAACTAACCAAGCCTGGATCAACTTGGTTAAAATTCACTAGTGTAGTGTTATTTTCTGACATCTTTAATCTTTAATTAACCTTTCAGCAGGAGAAGATAAAGGAGTTGTTTCTAAAGTCCAGTTTTTTTGAGAAGTGACACAACAATACCCATGACTAAGAGTCAGAGAGAGAGAGAGAGAGAGCAAGGTCAGGTATTTAGAAAATCTAAATTATGTATGTAAATCAAGTTTACCTTTCCAGAGAGAGAGAGAGAGAGAGACCATTTGATAAGGTCAAATCCTTCATCAACTAAAGAAAACCTGAACGTTCATTCTCCTACTCTGTGAGAATTCCCTTGTGGTCAAATTTCATGTTTGGTTGTTTTTGTCTGGGTAGTTAATTGATCATTGTATTAATATGATTACTAATAAGTTTCTAATTAAAATGTTAATATTGTGATTCAAAGAAAAATTTATTTTTCACAATATATTCCTTTGATTTCTTTCATGCGAATTAGGCTACATAAAAAAGAGAATATATCCTTCACACAGAGAGACAGATATGATTTGTGAATGATAAAATTATAATGTTTTATTAGTTGGTACTTACATGATTTAAATACAAACTGATTATCTTTGTGGTTGATTAATTGAGACTACACCCATTGAGGTATCTTCACAGTGTGCCGGAAGGAACACCTGACATTACATAGCTCTCTGCACAGAAAACCAATTCACATCCTTTCCCACGTGCTAAGAAGCTGATGGTGTTTTCTCCTCCACAGCAAAACTGACAGTGATGACAGGGACCCTGAAATCATACATACAAGGAAATTCTGCAGATGGTTACCATATCACTGAAAACCTTGCAGCAGAAGTGATACCTTTGACTCCAGAGTTGTGGCTGCATGTAATGATCTTCAAAGGTGATGGCCAGGGCTGCAAGGTGGTGTGACTATCAATGAACATGGCATAGTCATTATGAGTATGGGCGGCTGCCATATTGGACATGGGGAAGGTACACGAGAATGCCTTAAGGGTGTGGAAAGTAGGATTTGAAAACAAATTTATCAGATGCAAACACCTTAGTAGGATCACAGAGGTCTTTCAAACTTGCTGCAAACCACCCACAGTCTAATATGTCAAATAGGTCTTTGAGAGTTTAGAGCAGCCTTGTCGTGGTCTGAAAGGCGCTTTCCTCTCTTGATTCTGATTCATCATTGGCAGTCTGATATTTCTTCATCAGACCTCTCTTTTAAATGCATAGTTAAATTCTTACTGTTAATCTTAACTTCGATTGTCTTTCTTCATGAGGTACAATGCATCTTGTGACTGTGGATTCGATGCATGTTGCAGTATCACAAATGCTTGTCAACAAATACTAATGACTCCTCCCACGAGTGAACGATCAGATAAATAGAAAAGCATAATGCAAGCACATAGGTTCCCATTTTTTATTATTGACAGTAGCAACATACAAACTATTTACTATAAGCAAAATAGGACAGCCGCCACTACAACGAAGAGCAAATATCTCAAAGTATATGCATTTCAATGTCCATAAATAAAAAAATTAAGAAAATTGGGAAGGGGCATGTTGCTGTGTTGTGCTGGACATTGGCGGGGTCTGAGCTGGTGCCAGTGTTGAAGCCACGGATGGTTCAGGGGCAGAATCAGGGGAGCTTGAAGGCCTCGAGCAGAGCACAGACTTAGTGATACACAAGCTATTTTATTTTCTTCATGGAGACAATGGTGTTACTTTCTGAATATCATTGTTCATTCAAAGTAACCTCACCACCGATGGGATGAGTTACATAAAAGATGCTTAAAGTCACAAAACACATCATCATCCATCGTGTAACGCAGTGGACGACTCCAATCAACTCTCCCTCCTGTTGCTCCTGGTCAGTGCCTGTACATGGTGTCCATTTGGTCAAACCACTTACAATGTTCTCAGTTTGAATCACTCCGGCCGTTGTGGTTTGGTAATTGCTTTAAAGCATTTTAAGCTTCTCACAACATTGCTTTGGTGTTCGCTGGTACCTGTAAGCGGCCGACAACGGAGTTGCTCCAGTGACGCAACCAGTGGCGCAACCCTCTATTCAAACAGTGACTGACAGGCTTCAAAGATTGGATTTCCAGCTCGCCTGGAACCCCGGCAAAGTAGGTACTATAACAGGAGCTGGCAGCCGCACTGAACAGGAGCTTAAAGGATCACCGGTGGCAGTACCAATTCATTGGAGGCTGATAAATGTAGGTCAGCATTCATCTTCTAGCAAACTTTCAGAAGGTGCTTTACCACACTGCCTTGGCAAAACAGTTAGGGAATGGGTATCCATCTTTTTTATGGTCAAACGACAACAGCTTATCAGTGCCTACCCTTTGTTGTACATCTTCAACCTCAAACTGTGATCACCAGTTCTTTTTGCAGACACTGGGTGAAATGTACCTTGATAATCTTTGCATATAGCCCCTTCCAACTGGTTTGACCGGGAGGAGTGAATGCTGCAAGTCACTGACTGGATGCAATCTACTGGGTTTCCTTAAACAGAAAAACTTATCAAATTTGAATAAAAACTGAATCTGACTGCACTGTTCAATGGTTAGGATTAATTGTAATGTATGCACCTGTCTTTTGTGAAGTGCCTTGAGACGTGTTGTGAATTGGCGCTATATAAATAAACAGAATTGAATTGTGTAACTACACTTCTACCCTAACTTTGCTGGAGTCCATAAAGGTCTCGTTCCAGATGAAGATTTCTTCCAACAACCAGCCTGATGTAAATCCAGATCAGGTCTGAGCCATCATGAATAAATAAGTCTTTCACTCGCTTGCCAGGGGCGCTGGAGGTTGGACTGAAGTCTTATTTGACAGTTTTCACATTTAAAATACCTGCAAGAAAATAACATGCTTCCTTAAACACATTTACCAAGAGAAATAGGGTGAACTACAAGAAATGCAATGGATGCCATTTGATATTTAGAGATTTAATGTCAATTGTATCTTACAAATGGGAAAGACGTGTACCATTTTCATGAACATACAAGACAAACTGGGACTGACACAAATTTATATCGTCTTTTATAACAGGAGGGGCAGAGTCCAATCAATGTGTTTTAATCAGGTGATCAGTGGATCCTGTTTAAAGTATTTTACATGTCGAGTGTAACTGTAGAATTAACTATGACCAAAGAAAACGCTACATTGTTATCAAAGACTTGAAGTGATCCAGATCAGATTTCCTTGTTCTACAAGTTACCTATAATGTGGATTCAAACATTCATCTCTTAGATAACTATATGTGAGCAGGAGAGCTTTTAAGATGTGGGCCTCATTGGTACATCATCCAGCTTCTGGAAAACCAATCTACCTTTGAGCGATGGAGTCTTTCAGACACCCAAATGGCATGAAATGAGTTAAAAAGGATAGAAATTGTGGATGTCTTTGCATTAAAGCTATATCTGTCAACCTTTTTCAAAAACAAACCCTTTTCTTCACCATCGAGGTTGTGTGAAGAAGTCCACTTATGATATTTGAGAAGTTTTATTTTTCTTTTTTTCCAATATTTCTTACAACAATACAGACATCACAGATTACATAGTTTTACAAACACAAAGCACACCACCATCTTGGCTGCTGATGCCGCTGCGGTAATGGGAAAAGGGGGGAAAATGCTCTGGGTTGTTGAGATTGCCAGTACAGCCTTAGGCATCTTTCTTTTAAAGAGCCTTTACTCATTTGTTACCGCTTAGGACAAAAAAAAAAAAAAAACCAACTCCCATTTGGACTTGTTTCTCAGGACCCTTTTATGCAGCACAGCATTATGGGAGTATTAGAAAAAACGTTCTTTGAGACATGTAGGGGTTAAAGAATACGTGTCTGTAGACTATGATCTGATCATTGTGTTACCCCAACTGAGACGAAGAAGAAAGGGTGGTTAACTGAAAAATGTTTCACTGAACATTTGCACAGCTCTGCATGGTTTCAGGAAATCTTGGACAATAGCAAACTCTCCATTCAATAAAACTAACATTTGTCCTTGCTTTATGATCTAATCTAGTTTTCCAGGGTACCCTGCAGAAAAACTAGACCACCTACATCTCGAGCATCTAATCTTGAGTAGTTTATTTTTATTATCTTTTTTTATTCCTGTACATTCAAATAAAACTTCAACAGATCTTGAAATGATCTTTTCTTTTTTCAAAAATACAGAAGGCTTTTTATTCCAGCCATTTTTTCCCCCCTACACATTTTTCCCAAACTGACTTCTGACTTAAAAAAAAGGGATCCAAATGTATACTTCAGTGTGTGTCTTTTGATTGTAATGTGTGTGAGTGTAGAAGTGTGTTTGAACTCCGTGTCATTTACACCCAACATTGTAAACTTACATAGAACTATATTACATGTGCTTGCGCTGCATTTTGGAGGGGAGATAATTTGGTTTACTTCACTAGAACACCACAAAAAGGGAAATAAGAGGTTTCGTAAAAGAAGAAGTGAAGGACAGCGAGTGTCTAACTTCTTTTCAAGGGTTCTGAGCGTATTCTCAGTTTGGTTGAAAGCTCAATCTTGGTGGCTGGTCCATTTTTTTAAAACACTCAAGCAAAGGTTCTATGAGGAAGGAGTTTGCTTTTTTACAACAGAAAAAAAAAACTGATGAAAAAATTAAAACAGAAGCTTTCTGTCAAGTCATCAATGTTGCACCTGCTGTCCAGCTGGAGGCTAATTTTTAAGAAGCGCGGGAAAAAGGAGTTCATCCCCAGCAGCATGAAGCTACCGGGAGTCAGCAGGACTTTGCTTGGTTTTTGAGGGATTTGGGGGAAGGTGGTCCACTGAGAAAGTCCTTTAGTGGAACATATCTGTTAAACATCTGGAAATTCAGCTTTCCATATTTTATTCTCCATCTGCAAATGAACGATCAGACAGTCAGCAAGAGTGTCCATAAATCACTTCTTCAAGAGAGCGTCAGCCTCCAAAAAGAGCCAGTGGAGTCTCAAAGACTGCCGTCTTGTCTCTAAATGCTCACGGAGGCTTGGGATCTACAGTCCACAGGAGAAAACTAATGGCGATGGGGGAACGGTGGAACCCAGGATGAAGAGGCAGCCGTTGTGCTCTTTACAAGTAGACACGCCTCAGGTCTCCAGGCGAGGTGATGGTGTTGCACTGCGGGCATAGCTTCTTGTTCCCCTGTGGTAAAAGGACAGAGACGAGTTAGCTTGGCTGCTAAGATAATACAATTACAGCCTAAATATAGCTTAACATCAGTAAAATGTAAGACATTTTATGGTGCTACAAGGTGAGGGTATTTCTTCAAATACAGTTGCATCTCTATAAATGTAATATTTTTAAAAAGCTGATTAAGTTTATGAATTTAATTAAAAAAGTTAAACTCAGAGATTCGTGACATACACTGTGATAGATTTAAAGTGTGTATTTGTTCATTTTGTATATTATGGTTTCCACTTAACTTTCCCCAAATATCCTTGGATATAACATCTCCTTGTGCAGGTTGTCAGTGACTGCTAGGCCATAACATTAGATGTCGGTTTTAAAATTTCTTTTTGGAGTTATGGGATCATGCAATTTTTTGATAAACTCATATTTGGATTTTCATCAGCTGTAAACACAAATCATCAAAGTTAGCAAATACATGTTTGAAATATGTGACTGGTTGTAATCAATCTATATACTAGTTTCACTTTTTGAACTGTATATCAATGATATTCTAGTTCACTGAGATGTACCTGAAAGACTCGTTAAATCAGAACAAGTCACTTGGCTGAAGAAGTAACATATGTGGAGGCTACAGGTTCACAACTCTGTCAAAGTTTACCAATGCATGGCACAAGTACTAACATTTGAGGTTACTCTTACATCCTTCCTGCAATGTGGGTCTAACTCGACCCGTGTACAGCAGTGCACTGTTCCACTCCTCGCCATTTCCCGCTCCCTGCTCTGCTTTGATAGTGTGCCATCTGCAGTAAAGCAGCAGGTGATAATGTGCAACACAGGGCTGAAGGCACTCTTCGATTCTGAGTGGGTGGTCTCAAGGATTGTCCTCCACCCCGTCTTTTTAGTTTTCCCTCCTTCCTGTTTATTCTGTGTTGGCTGGTAACAGCTAGCTGTACGCGCCTTCCTTGCACGTGTTTTCACCGTGTAGAGATTATAGGAGAAATATAAGATGGCAGAAATATGCAGATGAATGGCAGACATCTGGAGGCAATAGGAAGCAGAAATAAAACTACTTTCTTATTTTATATATTATGGCCTCACAGGAAGAACTAAAGATTTACAATAAGGGTTAACTATGTAAAGACCCCGCTCTTTGCCACTTTATGAAAAAATTACATTTTAAAAGTAGCCTCCCTGGTAAGGCCTATGCCAGGGTATTGGAGAGGAGAGTACGGCCGATAGTCGAACCTCGGCTTCAGGAGGAGCAGTGTGGTTTTCGTCCCGGCCGTGGAACACTGGACCAGCTCTATACCCTCTACAGGGTACTCGAGGGTTCATGGGAGTTTGCCCAACCGGTCCACATGTGTTTTGTGGACCTGGAGAAAGCATTCGACTGTGTCCCTCGTGGTGCCCTTTGGGGGGGTGCTCCAGGAGCATGGAATCAGGGGGCCCTTTATTAGGGGCCATCCGGTCTCTGTACGAGCGGAGCAGGAGTTTGGTCCGCATTGCCGGCACTAAGTCGGACCTGTTCCCGGTGCATGATGGACTCCAGGAGGGCGGCCCTTTGTCACCGGTCCTGTTCATAACTTTTATGGACAGGATTTCTAGGCGCAGCCAAGGGCTGGAGGGGGTCTGGTTTGGGGACCAGTGGATTTCGTCTCTTCTTTTTGCAGATGACGTGGTCCTGCTGGCCCCCTCTAACCAAGACCTACAGCATGCGCTGGGGCGGTTCGCAGCAGAGTGTGAAGCAGCTGGGATGAAGATCAGCTTGTCCAAGTCAGAGGCCATGGTACTCAACCGGAAAAGGGTGGCTTGTCCTCTTCAGGTTGGAGGGGAGTTCCTGCCTCAAGTGGAGGAGTTCAAGTATCTCGGGGTCTTGTTCACAAGTGAGGGAAGAATGGAGCGGGAGATCGACAGACGGATCGGTGAGGCTGCCGCAGTAATGGGGGCGCTGTGCCGGTCCGTTGTGGTGAAGAGAGAGCTGAGCCAAAAAGCGAAGCTCTCGATTTACCGGTCGGTCTACGTTCCTACCCTCACCTATGGCCATGAACTTTGGGTCATGACCGAAAGAACGAGATCCCGGATACAAGCGGCTGAAATGAGCTTCCTCCGTAGGGTGGCCGGGCACTCCCTTAGAGATAGGGTGAGGAGCTCTGCCATCCGGGAGCTTAAAAACTTAAAAGAAAACAGCTCAGTGCAAGCACTGCAAAACTGAATTAGCGTTGCATAACGGCACGTCCTTGATGCTGCAACACCTGAGGGGGAAACATCCGCTGCAGCGGCAGACCCCCTCTTCTTCGTGTATCTTGACAGTACACTACAAGGGTTCTATTCTATCTGGTTAACATCGTGCTGTTATTTAAAAAAAAAATTTCAAAATGCAATATGCAAGTGACATTTTATGCACTTTGTTTGTGACCATTTTCACTACACTTGTTTGAAAGCTGCGTTTAAACTGTTACCGTCAGGCAGACGCTACGGATCAATTAAAACCAAGAAAAGCAGATTCAACAGTTTCTATCCAACAGCGATAGCTAAACTCAACACAGCCAAAATGTCAAAGGAGATGTGATAATGGGAATGTGCTTCAATATGAACGTGTGTACATGTGTTTTTATTTTACCTTTTTAACAACTGTTTCTATTGTTCTATTTTACATAAATTATTTTTTGCTCATGCCCTGACCAGATAGCTTTTTTCTCAATTTCGTTGTACTTGTGACAACGACAATAAAGACAATGGCAATAAAGGGTATTCTGGTTCTGACGTTTGGTCTGGTGTGACCCTTAAGGATGTCTATGTTCTCTTGCCTCAAGGCAGCTGGATGAAACCTTTGAGGCACTCTCTGGGCAAAGGTCTTTTGAAAGATGATTTAGTCTGACAGATAACATACCGGCTTCTAGGATGCATAAAACAGAGAGCTAGGATGAAAATATATAAGTTTAGGTACAAATACCAAATACAACTATAAATATAGAATATGCAGATGCTTACTTCTCAGTAAATAATAATTATTAACTGGTAATTTAAGTGAGCACACTTCTTTTTTTTTTTTGGTTTGCACACCTGTTAAAGTTTACTACTCCTGTGCAGTGCGGTGGGGAGCACGTAAGAATGTGCTCCTGTCATGCTGCGCTCCAGCTGCCTTACTCATTACAGCAGTAAGGAGCTATGAGGGTTGGTGTTAACCGGATTCCTCGGCATTGACTTTGATCAGTGCGGCCCTCCTGTTTTTACAGCAGTCTGCAGGCTATGAGTTTAATGCTGCATATGTTAGCACACAGAATATATAGGTACACAGAGGATTTTTCCTCGAAAACTAAATTACAGTTTAGGTAATGAATAAAACACGCACAAGCGGCTGTTTTCCATGAAGTTCTCCATGAATCAGCATTGATTTTAAATTAAAGTCATGTTCCAAACAACCATTAACACGTATAAATGCCAAATAAAAGCTTATTAAAGGTAGACCATAATATCCCAATATGCTAAATCAGAGATGCTCTAACTGAGCAAAATGGTTTGGGTTCTGTGAAAGCAAATGTTTGGCTGGTACCGCAAAAGAAGGAAGAGAGGCTTGATATGATCTCTGTGGACCACTGAACAAGGAAAACCCACTACGCAACTAAACACCAACCAATAGGTGGTGTTCGGTCTGACAAAACAGCCGGATGGCGGACTTTGTTATTAAATTATTCTATTGTCCAAGGGTGATAATTTGGTCACTATGTTGACATCTTTAATCCTGGTTTCTGTGTCATCTTGTAGCCTACATCAAAATATTTAAAACACTAGTTAGAGAGGCAATATTAAAAAAAAAAAATCTAGTCACTAAGGACTGCTGGGAAGCAGTATTTTGGTAGGCTATTATAATAAAGTGGCATTCTCTACATGGATTAGAGCATGCATGCAAATCCTCTGTCATATTTGACATGAGTGCAGTAGTGTGATTACTGGTCAAAAGGATTGACATGTTCACCAAATACCAGTACACTGATCACTCTGGCCTGATCACAGGAAGTTTCTAAAGCCCGAATCAAAATACATTGATTTTTATTCAAGAACTATCAGCTATCTACTTCGGCTCCAGAAACCATGCTTTAATACGACGTTGGTTCACCCTTCTGCATCTACAACACCTTCAACTCTTCTAGGAAGGTTGTCTCCAACGTTTAGGAGTGTGTTTATGGGAATTTGGAACCATTCTTTTAGGAGAGCATGTGGGATAGAAAGATCTGGCGACTGTCTTACTATATGATGCTACGTCATGTTGCATTGCAATCTGTACTCTTTGTATGAGTGCTCAGTAATAGTGTGATCACCGTTTCACTGAGATAAAAAAAAAAATGTACTATTACAATGTGTCTGCGAGTTAAGCAAATCCGGAGGGAAACAATGTGATGGAATGGGAACAGAAGAGGGAAAGACAGTAGTAAGCAGCTTATGTAAAAAGGAGGTCATCTGGCAGAGGGGCAAAGAATAGAGACTGTTCATTATCCCGACTTAAGCAACACTGTTTTCTTCTCATTGTTACCACATTAGCACTGGCTAATTACACACAACTGAATATATTAGACTAACTAATAACCAACAAAATCACAGAGGTGTGTGTGCAAACAGACCCGAGGCATCGTGTATTAAGATATTGGAGCTCTCTCAGTTCACTACTTTATTCCAACATCTCAACAAGCCTTTTGGGGACCATTCCATCTAAGCTCTTCCCCTACTGAGGCTAAAAGTGTTTGCACTACCTGGATTGTGTGTGCAATATGAGAACAAGTCATTTGGGGAATATTCCATTTTAGTTTCTCCCTTTTGGGCACGTGAACTGAGAGAAAGTCACTAACTGTGAAATGAGGCTGCAATAATTGCATAAAATGAGGAGCTGCAGGAAAGAGGAGTCTAAGAGAATGTGTGTGTGGAGGTGTGTGTGTTTGGGTTTAAGCTCACCAGAGTCCTGAGCCAGCACTCTTCACAATGGACATGCCAGCACTGGATGGACGTCAGAGGCATCGTGTAGGAGTCCTAAAGAGAAGAGAAAAATGTTAAACTTTTACCAGATTCACCAGTAACACAAGTCACCCACAAGCAACCGAAACTGAATGTTCCTTGACCAGTTCACCACATTGGACCACTATCCATGGAACAACACAGCCAGCAGGATAAAAACCACTGAGCAAGGCAGCACAATGGGGATGACTGAACCGCCAACCTGCAGGTGAAACACACTCACTGACATGACATCGGGCAGGCAACGACTACAGATGGTGGGAGGGCAATCACAGGGAGGGGATGCAGGACAAAGGCGTGAAAGAAGCACCGCCGTCTGTTCATCTCAAAAATAAAATGGAGAGATGATTTAGGAATGGTGGTGAGGAGGGGGCGGAGAGGTGCAGGAAAAGGAGGGAGGTAGTGCCTTACCCTCCGTAGGGGTTGTGGGAGGAGCCTCTTTATGCTGCTGCCGTAGCCACCAATCACAAGGCCCCTGTACAGGCAGTACAGGCCGAGGGGGAGGGACTTAGGTTGCCTCTCTCCAACCTCATTGGCCAGTGGCTGGGAGCCCGACCACACCCCTATGCTCTTGATCTCTGCGCCTGGCTTGAGAGCAGGCTTTCTCTGCGGAAGGAGGGGAGGTGGGGTCAGGGAGAGGAGAGTGAGGGGCGAAAGGTGGCAGCTAATCATGAAGCTGGACTCATCGTGCTCACCAACAGTGCAACAAACAGGCACGTGGACGTGGACAAACACAAACACACACACATAAGGCCACACCGTCCAGTACTGGAGGTTCAGCAGTGACAGCCAAACAGCCTGGAACTACGTTGTAATTAGCTGAACCACTTTGTCTCAGAAAGCAGACTGAAGGTCCCAATAATGCTGCGTAAAGATCAACTGACTTTGCGTTAAACCAGGAGCCTTAAAGTCTAAGGTATTGATGAGGGATGAAATGAGTAACATGGCAGATTACTGTGAAACAGACCATACATTTTTCCAAGAACAGTGCATTGCACTTTGTCACATTACAAGAACAAATGTTTATTTGTTGCTGGGATTTCATGCGACAGACCAACACAAAGTAGCACATAACTGCTTCTAAAACATTTCTTACAGGATTCCCTTGCATTTGGCTTCAACCATATTCCCATCAACTCAGACCAGCTTTTCTGTTTATGTTGAAAAGAAGCATTCCTGCAGCATGATGCCGCTATCACCATGTTTTACTGTGGGAATTATCTGTTCAGGGTGCAGCTATGCAATGTCTAGCGCACAGCGCTTTGTCTGCAGGAAGTTCGGTCATGGTCTCATCTAACAAGAGAACCTTATTCCACATGGATGCTGTGTCCACTACTGGGTTTGTAGCAGACTGTAAACTGGATTTCTTAAGACTGTCTTACAACAATGGCTTTTTTGAAAGAATGCCAAGCAGAAACCATCGGCAGATTCATGGACTACATGACTACTAGCTGTCCTGTTAACTGGTTCTCACACCTGATTTGAGGACATCTGCAGCTCCTCCATAGTTGGCATAGGCCTGTGGGTCACTTTTCTTATTAAAAGTCTTCTTACCCAGCCTTTAGGTTTAGGTGGACTGCCATGCCTTAGTGGGTTAGGTTTTATAACCTAATCCTGCTTTAAACTTCCCCACAACTTAACCCCTGACCTGTCTGATACATCATAAGGACAAAGGGTCTTCATGATGTTTATTTACTTACGTTCTCTACCAAACCTCTGAGACCCTCAAAGAACAACTGGATTTATAATAAGATTAAATTGCACATAGGTAGACTCAATATTATCATCACCAGGAGACTTCAGTTGGAAACTGGTTACACCTGATGTTATTTCAAGGTATTTGAGTGAGGGGGGTATGAAAAGAAATGTGCACAGCCACTTTTTAAAACAGTGTGTCTTTTTCCTTCCAGGGGTCAATTGTGCAGAAATGTATGTAGGACTCTCCCATTAAATCCTGCTAAGATTTATTGAAGATTGTGGTTGTAACGTGACAAAATATGAAAACGCTCAAGGGTTTCACTGCATAATAATTCTATACCTAATTGATTGCATTGCTTTCCTGTAAAATGACCTATTTTTAAACAACTATTAGGTTTATAATAGTTTCATACAAAAATCCTTAAGAATCACTGAACTTTCTAAAGTGACCAGTAGGTGGGGATAGACATCCATAGCAGGTGCTGTGCTGAAGCTCTTGGCTGCATTTAAGCCAAGAAGGTAAAAGAATGTGCTAATATAATGGCAGCAGGACTAAATCTGTTAGAATAAAAAAAAAAATATGAGACAATGATGTAAAAGTTATAATTTAGCAGCACTGCTGCTAAACCTATCCTGACCACTGAGTCAACTCTGTGGAGTGTTTTCTGCATCTGAGGCCTTCAGTGGAAACCTGCGGCTCCTTTAAAACCTGGCAACAAGTGTGACTTAATCTGATGACTTTTAGATCAGACCAAGTGACAGGACAGAGACAACCTAAAGACAGACAGAGACAGATTAGACGGAGGGGTGTGTACACATATTTGCGTTTCTCTGCGGGCCCCGCAGTGTGAGAGCGATAAGGGACAGTGACTGATGAGTGGCGACGAGCTGCGTGTCTATGGGGCAGTGAGTGATCGATCGCTGTGCCTTGCCCTCTGTGTCACCTCGGGCACCGAGCGACCTTTAGGAAGCGCAGGCGTTGGTAATTATCCGTTTTACGCACACACACAGGAACAGAATGCCAATGGTGAACCATCTACAAGCTTGAAGGATAACAGGATGGGTACTTGACATAAAGTGGCGAGCACAAACACTGATCACGGGAGGTAACCACAGCTGGGAGGTGTCTGATAAACATGAATATCGTCCCTCCTTCTGAATAATGCTGTCACTCAATTACCTGACTCTTATCTCACTTATTGGTGAATTCCACCATGCACTCCTAAGGTATATATACATATATAGAACTGGTTTTAAACGAGCGGGTAAACTGTTGATTAGCGCAATGATGAGCAGACAAATGCATCAACTTGCAAAGCAATGCGAGGTCTAATCCCACATCACAAAAGCTACATATCACACTGAAAAAGTAAAAACATGTTGCTCATTGCGTGCACATGGAGGCAGAACAAGCAAGCAGCAGGCAGGTGACAAGATAACATGGATTTTGTGGATTTCTTGAAGAGCAGCATGTAAAATGTCCAGCGAAATTAGCAATCACCTCCTGCCTCAATGTGAAGAAAAAAAATTTGCCTTGGTAACTTCAGAGGTGAGAAAACACGAGCACATTTCTCCTCAAACGAAACAAAGAACAAAAAATCCTAATAAAATTTCCTCAGTTTTGAGGAATTCACTAATTTGAACATTTTCATGATGGTGAAGTGCCTTGGAAACATATTCATAACCCATGCCCTTCTTCACATACAGTCAACTACTTGCTAAAAATCAGCAATGGGATTTAGGTCTGGACTTTGACTAGGCCATTCTACCACATGATCATGCTTTGATCTAAACCACTGCTAGTCTGGCTATATGTTGAGGGTCATCGCCCTATTGAGGAGTGAACCTCCACCTCAGTCACAAGTCTTTTGCAGCTTCTGCCTGGGTTTCTTCCAGGATTGCCATGTATTTAGTTCCATTCATCTCCCCATTACCTCTGAACAGCTTTCCTTTCCCTGCTACAAAAAGGTATCTTCACATCATGTCTGTGCCACCATCGTGTTTCAGAGTGGGGTCAGTGTGTTCATAGTGATGTGTGAGCGTTTTTTAGTAGGTCAGACAGCTTTCTTTGAGTCTCGTCCATTTTTACCCACATGTTGGTAGTCCTCCAAATGGCTTGTGGCCAATTTTAAGCTTTCTTCCAACAATAACTTCCTGTTTGTCACTCCTCCATATACACCAGATTTGTGGAGTGCACAACCCACCGGAGTTGTGGATATTTGCAACTCCTCCAGAGTTAACGTGATTCTCCTGACTGCTTCTCTAAATAAATCTCGCCCAATAAAAATTATTTTAATAATTATAATAATAGCAATAATAATTACACTGAAACTTGTTTTTTTTATGTGACAAAATGTGAAAAGGTACAAAGAGCATTAAAACTTTTGCGAGGTACTGTGACTGAGGCAGGATGCGCAGCCTAGCGGACAGCTTTCAGAGGAAGTAATACTCACCATGCAGATGAGACACTTGTACCGGTCTCCCCGCAGGATCTGCTTCTCGAGCTCTCGGATCCGGGCCTTCAGAGCCTCCATAGTAGTAGCTGTCGACTCCTCCTCCGTCACCCTAGGGTAGAGGAAAAAAGGGATTAGATACATAAATAATAATGAAGTCAGTTCATAAACTATAAAGGTTTACCTGCAAGGTTATTTATAATCATCTTTGCTCCTCAGATTTGTACTACTGGACACTAAGGTCTGGTCAAATCTAGATTGTTTATTTTACATTAAATATAATCATAGCTTCTGATCCATCTTGATTTTATTTTAAAAAGTGTCAATGTTTAGTCAGTTTTTAATTTGGTTTAGATGTTTTTCAAATAGAACTAAACTGGTGCAGTTTAACATCCCAATCTAATACAAAAAAAACACTGAGCTGTGCTTTTTTGATTTTTGTATGAGAGTGCATTTGTCTGGTAATTCAAAACCCAAAATGTTCAGTAATTTGGGGAGAAGCTTTGGCTGCAATTTGAAAAATTAAAGGACATCCTATTTCTATGAAACCATTTCTTTTTCAGGAATTTAAATGCTTATCTTTTTGATAATCAGTGTTTCCCCTAGGAGTGGGGGGTATACTGACAAGCTTTATTTGCTGTGCGCTAGTGCTGGCCAATAAACCGGTTGTAATTTCCCGTCCAATATGAATTTTTTTTATGTACCGCCATAACGTGGCATAATTGAGAAAACACCTGTAATGCTTCAACAGGCAGCAATTTATATAATAATGTTTGCCACTAGAAGCGCTGCAGAGCGTTGCGGCATACAAGGTAGAGCATGGCTTCTAGCCAGGTAGCATCACAAGCTGTTAGCTGGCAGAGTCTCTGTCACTATTGTAACAGAAAACATAGCGGATAAAGAAAGTAAGACTGGAGATGCAAAGGAAAGTTTGGAAGTTTTTTGGTTTAAAAAAAAATCTGACACAGACCAAACGGTTGTTGATTGCAAAGTTGGGTTCGACGGCATCAACCAGTACTGCCAATGAAATACTTAAGCCAAAAGGTCAGAGATCGCTTAAACATTTTTCAAGGCACTCCATATGGTTAAAATACTGGATATATGTCTTACAGGGGCTAAAGTTGGAATGTTTATTTGTTATATAGTTTATTTTTAATATGCTGCAGTTTGCACAGTAAAAAAACTCTTTTTCTGCTATTTTATACTGACTCATTCATATATTGTGTAATTTTGTGAGACAAAGTAATTGATACTAGCCTTGATTTATAGCACTGCACTCCTGGCAGTAAAATAAGCCACAGACATGTATAAAAGCAGAGTCATGGAAAAAATAAAATAAGTAAATAAATTGCAAAAATACCTTATATACCTTGAAACCAGCAGAATCTTTAAAAAAAAAATGTGATTCTGCCCAGTTAAATATATATATTTACCTGCCACAGAAAGCAGCAGGTAAATATATATAGAATTTCTACAGTTTCCAGCTTTAACTTCAACTTCTCTATAACTTCTTACATTCATGTTTAAACATCTCCATGGTTTTCATATTTCCATATATCCATTTGTACATATCAGTTTATTTTCCTGCCTCTGAAGAGTCGCATCCCTACTCTCGCTCCTCTTGATGTCCCTTTACTCGATCCAGTTTTTCTTCTTCCTCTCTACAAGCAGCCTCTGACTAATGTCTCGAATGATGCCAGAAAATGTGCATTTAACACTGTTCAACAGCATATGAAGCAGCCATAACTGAATCAATACGAACCACAAACGTTGATTATAATTCGGTGCAGGGAGCCGAGCGCACACGAGCCGGCTGATGTTTATTACAGCCGTCAATTCGCTCTCGGCCGAGATGTGGTGGTAGTGTTTGTGTGTATTTATGGTGATGTGGTCATTTTGCAGCCTCATAGCTTGCTGATCTATGGTATTGATCTGGCAGGGGAAGGACAAGCAGAGAGAAGGAAGGGACAGTAAATGCAAGCAGTAAGTAGCTCTGTGTGTAGGGCTCCATATGGTTCCATTTCCATCATCCGCATACAGAGCAAAGAACCGAGGAAACGTAACACTGAGTAACTTTCTCATGTTTCTTTCTAAGTACAACACCAACAGTTTCAGTTCATGTATACGTCAATATATCAGCAATAAATAACTCGTTATTATTACCAAAGTATACCCGAGTGTCAAAGTCCTGGTAAATGAGATGCTATAGAAAGTGCAGGAATAACACAGGGGCAGTCCTGGAAAACACACCCTCATAATAATACCTCAGACTCATTTCACCAAACCAAGTAGTGCCGACACTGAAACTAAATAAGGATCTGAGAGACAGCCCCCTGAGATCGTGTTACTCGACTAGTCTTAAAAACATCAAAAAGGCAAAAACAAACATATTGGATTTACTCTATTTTGCCATCATATGAAAATAACAGAGCATGTCTTAGCTACCCTGGATGTTCAGGCCTATGACAATTGACCTGCTTCAGGTCAGGGGCTCCGCCACAAGTGCAGCAGTAAGTTCTAGGTCCTTTACTAAACCGGTATGGAGAGCGGACCTGCTCCTCCCTGTAAACCCATCATCATCCCATATCTATAAAGACCCAGTCTGACGTACCATCACCGTGCCCTATAAACTGCCTTACCCTCTCCCCTTATTAGTGCTGAGCTTGTAAAAAGCCATTTAGCCTTGATTAGCCTGCCAGCTTATAAAACAGCCGCACCCCAGGACAGAGTTGGACTGTAACTGTCCCTTAACCGTTCCATGAAGTCCCCCTGTGGCTCAGTCACCTCCTAAGCTCTGTCAAGGCATATTTTTGTATTTTCCAAAGAGATGTTAGGAAAAAAGTTTTACTTTTCTTTTAACATTGGTCACTTTTCCAAACAACATGTTTTCAAACCCTGTTATCAGTATTTATTAAGCACACTTCAACAAAACACATTCCTTTATGGTCCACCAGGGTAACAACATTCATCTTTCTATGGCCAGATGTGAGCATCTAAATGAAAGTGGAAAAAGTAATAAAAAACATCTAGTGGACTTCACATATAGAAGAAGTTAGGAGGAAAATAATATGACTCAATAGGGCCAAGTAATAAAAAGACAGGTCTCTAAGGCTAAAAAGGTAACCTCTCAACCAGCGAGATCCACATGTGAAAATCCCTAAATCCTTTGTGCATTTCACTGACTTAAACCAGCTCAGGATTGTTGAAACTTTTAGCCGAAATAGGAAAACTCATATTCCTGTGAGACACAGGTTGAGTAGTCACAATCTGGATTAACCTGAAAGGTAAAGTAGTCCATCAACAGAGATGAGTCATGAGCGCTCTGAACTGTTCTTCTTTCAGTAGGACAGCAGGGTTCATTGACATGGGTGTTCATGTACAGATCAGCAATATTAAGGCTGATTCATCCCCATAAGGCTTGACGCATAAAATGAACAGATCTGCCCTCATGCATACTGGCTGTCTCAGGTCTTCAAACACATACATGTGTTGTGCCGGGTATATGACTACAGGACGAATATGTTTTGGGTTCCAATAAGTCTGTTTGTTAAAATTTATTTGTTTCCTTATGATTTGTATCGCGCAGAATATATGTCCAAAAAGTGAAGGTTGTAGTTTGCTAAGCTACTACACGGTGAATTTATTTCAAGGCTGTTTGCACATCTTTACCAGAGGAGCCAATAAAAGTGGGAGGTTCTGTTTCAGGACCAGCTTTACCAGCCTAACCCTAACTGACAGACGCCTAGGTTTCTAGAGTACTTCAGCTGTCACAGAAGGTGGAAACATGATGGGTTTAGGAGCAATACTGGGAAAATTAAGTGCAAAAAAATAAATAAATAAAATCAACAGTTAAACTAAATACGGTGCCTTCATGTCCCATGAACTGTTTTACGCTTTGTTGGGTTACAACCTACAGCATTGGTATATTTTATTGAGATCTGACGTGATAGACCAACACAAAGTAGAGCATAACTGGTAAATTATACCTATATTCTTTTTGTCTTTACCAATAAACACCCGAAAAGTGAACCACAAATCTGTTCTCAATACTTGCATGGCAACCTTTTGCTGAAATTAAACCTATTTGGGGGGAAAATGTTTGCACATTTTTGTCCATTCACCTTTGCAAAATATCTGGAGGTCAGTAAGATTTTGATGGACGTAATGTTTGAACATCAATTTGTAACTTTTACCACAGACTCTGTGTTGCATTTAATTTCACCACATGCCGATCTAAACCACCTTACACCTCTTCAGGAAAACAGTCTTGTTTTGTGTGTGTCAAGTTTTGCAAGGACAGCAGTTTTGAATTTGAATCTTAGTGGATTCAAGAACTCTGTACTTAAATCATTTATAAGTTTCCTTTGGTTGTGCTAAAGTGTTTATGTAACAAAATCCTACATCATTGGCCTGCTGTGAATTTATGAGTGACTTTCATCTAAAGGCCAGATTTCTAAAGCGTTAGTTCAACTTCATTGCTGTTGAACAGCTCCTTCGGCCATGTGTGTGCGTGTGTGTGTAACTATTTTTCTGCATTTCCATCTGAAGTCCTTCTCGTGGCAAAAAGCAAGCGAGAAAGCCAAGCAGAGACAGATAGATGGCTCTGCTTCTCCTCTATTTAGCGCTCTGTTCCCAGCGTCTGCAGGGCTATTTCTCATTTCATTAGTGGGGGTGTGTGTATGTGTGTGTAGCGGGAGATCTCTACTATCCATCTCAATCAGCTCGATGTCTTCATCTGCTGTCTATCTACATCTCGGCCTCACTCAGCTTCTGTCTCAGCACCGGAACATACAGTTGATAAAATTTAAACACAAATTAATTTGCAATCCTCTTTTGGTAAACATTCTACCCTTAAATAAATCTCTAAAGTATGTGCCGCTCTAAATCCCTTTAGCACATCATTCTGGACTGCACCGTTAGCCGAGGCCTTAACTACACGGAGACACCATGATAAAACATTTAAGTCACTATTGATTTCTCCAGCTTCTACCCGATGTGTGAGCGTGCGTTGCAGAACTTAAGAGGCGGGGGGTTTAGAGGAACCTTGTAAACAGCTGAGGAGAATTGAGACAGAAGACGGGGATGGATGGACGACAGAAATGGGACAGGGATAGAAGAAGGAAAGATGCACCACACTGTGAAATAGAACAAGGAGAGGAAGGCAAAATTCAGAGACAACGACTGGGCAGTGTGTGTAAGGGGGCGGTGGGCCACAGGGTAGAAATCTAGCTTCATCACTTCCAAATTGAGGACAGATTCAATTATTTGCAGAAACCACATGGAAATCACTCCGCATTGTTCCAGCTGGAGCACCAAATTTGGCAGCAATCGCATTGGCGGCATTGGAGGGGCCATTTATCTTGGAGAGGGAAGAGCGTCTCAGGCGATGTATGCGTATATGTATGTGTGTGTGTGAGAGAGAGAGGAGAGAGAGAGAGAGAGAGAGAGAGGGAGAACTCATTTATCTTGCAGGGGAATGAGCAGGGGAACGAGGACGCCCCGGGAGGCGACCAGATCATTACCCATCTGGGATCAGAGACAGAGAGAGATTTCACTAACGCTACCTTGTGGAAAGACACGCATAGACACACACACACACACACACACAAAACGTATCAATGTAACAAAGGGAGACAAATCTCATTTTCATTTGAGGATGGAAGGGCACAGAAGCTCCACAAATACGTGCATTTATAGCAAGCGAGGAGGAGTGAGGCAGGGAATTGTTCCAGCCAGGCACCTGACTGCTTGTTCCAACGCAATCATTCAGCATCTAGTTGGCCTCACCCTAAACGGATACTTAGATTAAAGCATGTTCTGCTCCAGGTGCCCGCTAAAGCCTCAACGAGAACATCATGTGGCAACACATGGCAGCATTTGTTCCACAAAAATAACTGAACACAAACAAGGCAAAAGCGGTAGGAACTGAATGTACTGATCCAAAACTGTTGACTTTACAGAATTATGATAAATAGTTCATAGTTTAAAATATGACGGGAAACTTACACACTTTTTCTCAACAGCATTGTCTACTCAGTTTGACAACTACATGCAGCCTGGCTAAGAAAATAATGCAGCAACTCTGTAAAAAGCAGAGGGATAAACCAATAGTCTTCTATTCAGTCGAGGCACCTTGAGTAATATAAGCTTAGAATTCCAAATCAGAAAAACGCAAGGTGTTATATCCTGGTCCATCACTCGTTTATTTTTATTTTCATATTTACAAACAAATATGGAAACAGCGACAAGCAGCAGCCAGTTTTTAAACCGTTCTGGTTGTGACCGGCCAGTCAGAAACTCAAAAATCCACCTATTTTCCCATCATTGAACAAACCACAACTAAGGGCTACCAAGTCACGCTGAGAGCAACACTCTCCAGTGTGGAAGCTGTTTTTGATGCAAGAAGACTCAACGTCTAGCTGTGGTGGAACATGCTGGGTTTGGAAACGTTGGCGGCGGTTTGAGGATCTGCTCTCTATAGGAAATACAAAGTGAGGCTGTCGATAACAGTCACTGACGCCAACGGTTCTAATCGCTGATGTAAGACGTTAAAGACACTTTAAAATGTCCAGTCTGTAACAATTTTGTTTGTTATTTAAATAATCTATTAGAGCCTACAGGAAGATGGTTACATAAACATATTTTAATGCTAGTCATATATTCTTTTAATCTAGTTCTTAATTTGAAATTGGTTAAACATCAGTATAGACAGGCTAAAGAGACAAATCTCTTATAGGTGCATCTCTAGCATAAACTGTTAAACTTTCTATTGGGGATAAGGCTTTCCTCTCCTAACAGAAATTGTTCCCTCATGGTTTAAATGCATAACTTGTTTGTAAGAGTGTGAAGCATTCTCCATGTTACCCTTTTTATGTGGTGAAGGAGATTCTCATCTGCCTCCATTAAAGAACACGTTGTTTTTTTTACCATGCATAGAAGGATGTGCAAGGAAGGAAACATGCTTAATAAGTGCAGACCAACCATCAGTTCATCATACTAACTGGATGTACTAATAGATACATCTGGAATTTCTCAGTTAATTTTCCTCAAGCATTTCCACAGACATGCAAACCAAAACTACACTACTGCCAACATCTGTGTGGCTGTTTAACGCGTCACACTGGTTAGCACACCGATCTGCATGCCTGAGCATCCCACACTGCAGCAAAAGCATTTCTCACAGGAATAGCATGAAATCAGATGACTACCAAGAACTAGACCAGAGGTCTGCAACCTGCAGCTCTGATGATGTAGAACTAAGCTGGTTTTTCATCAAAAACAAGAAAAACAACTGGTTCTCTAATTTAACTGTAAAACACATTTTCTATAAAACACTATTTTCTACTTACATATTAAGCTTTATGTATGTCTTTTTGAAGGATTTTGTGGCTCTGGAGAATTTGATTTACTAGAAGCGACAGCAAAAACGGCTCTTTGGTAACAAAATGCCTGCTGAAGGTGCCGGTAAAGTTTTTAGTTTACCTATTTGGAGTAGCTGCATGTTCTCTGTAACAAACAGGCAACAAATGGATCTCTTCACCTATTAAACACTCACTCTGGTCTGACAGCGGCGCTTCTAATCAATACATCTCAAGCGGCTCAGTTTGTCCACCAATTATCCAGTTCTGCTGATATTTAATATGGAGACCTGTAGTGCTGATTAATTCATTTAAATTATCTATTGTACTGAATTGCCTCCATGGCTGAAGCGGTTCATGTTAGTTAAGGCTGTGAAGACAATAAAAGGACTGACCAAGTGAATATAGTATTCAGACACCTTAAACGTTTTCACACTTGAAGTTACAACCACAAAAATATTTTTTGGGGGTTTAAGGGGACATGCCAACACAAAGTACTAGGATATGTCTCTACATGCTTTCCACGTCTAGAAACTAGTATTTATGACCACTCTTCTTTAGAAAAAAGCTCGATCTCAGTCAGATGGGATGGGCAGCATCTTCGAACAGCAACTTTTAAGTGTTGCCGCCGATTCTTATTGGGATTTGGGCCTGGACTTTGACTGGGCCATTCTAAATCATACATGTGCTTTGATCTAAACCATTCCACTGTAGCTCTGGATGTATGTTTTGGCTCATTGTGCTGCTGGAACGTGAATCATCCAGGTCTCTTGCGGTCTCTAACGGGTTTCTCTCAAAGTTTTACAGAGCATGATGCTGCCACTACCATGTTTCATTGTGTAAGTGACAATTTTCTGCCAGACATTGCATTTAGTGCATGGCCAAAATATCAAATTCTGGTCTAATTTGATCAGAGCACCTTATTTCACATTCTTGTCATGCAAAGAAGACTTCTTATAGCTTCCTTTCAATGTTGTAACGTGACAAAATGCATACTTTGCAACCAACTGCTTTTCTTTTACACCACAACCAAATAAATTCAATCAGTTTACTCCTTCTCACAACAGCCTCATAAAGCAGGAAGATTGATTAAAGAAACCCATCTGGATGCTGAAATAAACCCACTGTGTTCCCATGTTCGATTATTACAGTGACACCTACTTTTCAATCTCGCTGTTTTTACAGGTACGTGGAGCATTCGAGGAAGACGAGGAGGATGATGAAGGAGTGCTGGGGTCTGTCTTGCTGCTCTCCCCGTTGCTCGTAGAAGGCATCTCTGTAATCATGAAAAAGGTAAGTTCATTTTGAACTTCTGAAGACAGCATATGTAGAAGTATTTATCTTATTTTACTGTACCTATATTTGTGCCATTAATGTTAACTTTACTCACCATCGCTTGCCCACTTGGAGAACTCAGGCGTTATTCTGTTGGAAGGCATCCCGCCGCTGCAACAAAGTAGGACAACCATCAGCATGTACAAGTTCCCAGGGTGCTCTTCATGGTGCAAACTGTACAGTATTTGAGCCAACGTTTTGCTCAAGACTTCATACTTGAGCACAGCTCCTCGTAGTGCCTCTCTCTCCCGGGCTTCTCCTTGGTCCTCTCCGGCACCAGAGCAGGGGATGATGTCGGCCTCGGTGTACTGGGCCTTCCCGTACTCCAACGTGTCGTCTCCGTCCACGTCGAGGTCGGCGTCGCTATCCGCCGCGCTCTCCTTGATACTGCATGTCGCAAATCCAGTTCCTGTGGAGACAGAATGAACTGTTTTTTTTACCAATACTTTCAATTAGCATGTTGGAAAAAGGCTTAAATTTACCACTGGTACACATGAGAGAGTGGATCGTTATTCTTCAACTGCCTCAAGCCTTTATGGACTTTGACAAAAAGACTCAACTGGATGATTCAAATGCACATCAGAGACTCTCAGAACAAACGTTTTCACACGCAGAATTTCTTGCTTGTTTCGCCCTTTTTAAAACGCATCAGAGTCAAACGGTTTTTTAAACCCTCAACATATGTCTTGATGTAGCCAGAGACGACCTAACTTTCTGAGACGCCTGAAGCTTATGTTAAACTTAGCTCCTCTGTCCATCAACTTAAAGACTATTAGAAACCCAAAAGAGAAGAAGAGGGAGATGTGGTCAGAGAGATGAAAGAGTTGGTGTGAAGTGATCAAGAATGACACGTTACCCATCAATCTATAAGAAAGAGAGGGGCGTGTGTGTGTGTGTGTGTGTGAATGGCACCTTTATAAACCTAGTGATGAACGCTCAGACAAACCCTTGCCAGTGGCTGACTGCTCCTTTCAGCTCTACTTAACCACCAAGTTGGCTGTGTGTCCATCACTTACAGGTGTCTTTTCCGTGTTTGTTTGAGACTGTCTGTCCCTCTGTCACTTAGGGCCTGTCTCTCCAACCCATTCAAGGGGTGTGTGTGTGTGTGTGTGGGTGGATGCATGACTACGAACCTGTCCATCTGTCACTTAAACTATGTCTACCTGCAGCACAAAGGTAGTTTGGGGTATGTTTGTGTTCAAATGTGTATATTACTCAGACCCTGCGTGTGTGTGTGTTGCGACTGAAGCCGTCTGTGTGTGTCAGCCGGTGACAGGCCTGACAGCCATCTTATTTACACCCATTCCAATTTCTACAAGCTCTCAGGTGGACGGGCGGCTGCCTAGGAGTGTCTGTGGGGGGACCAGACGGAGCTGACACCCGTCCTGTTTAACCCGCCTGTCCCTGTGTGTGAGTCCCGATACTAGACTTCCAAGAACAGTTGCTATCAGTGAACAACTGCATCTCACTCCACTGCGGGGTCTTTGTCAGAGAGCAACACAGTCGACTGAGCTTGCCCACAAGCTTTTTCTAGAATACAGCCGTCAGATTCCCCTCCCGGGTAAGTCTGTAATTTAAAGTTAGGCAGAAGAACATAGAAAAGAATGAACACCTGAATTTGTGTGAACAGTTTAGAAATGACTTCAAGCCTCTAATGTAGTAGCAAAGAAATTGATTCAAACAAATGAACCTAGTCTTCAATTTATTTTTGGTCTGAGCATCATACTTGTGCAAACAATTACGATGCAGTGTAAACCTAGAAGTTTCTACAGCTAGGCAGACCACGCGTTTGTAAAACATGGAGGTTAAACACAGCTTACCCCATTACTGTCAACCCTCCGAGAAATGCAGTCATGTGAAAGGAGGAGAAACTTGCCCTGTTTGAACCTCAAGCATTCATTTTAGTGTGCTCCTGACTGTTGAAGTTAGAGTGAACACCAAGGTGAGATCAAAAGAGCTGCCTGAGGCCTTCAGAAATACGTTAGTAGCAGTGTATGGGTTTGGTAAGGGTGTTAAAAAGGTGCCAAATAAATTTGAAATCAGTAATGTCACCTTACAGAAAATAGTTTACAAGAGGAGGAGCTTTAAGAGCTAACAAACAACAGGTTCAGGTCTGGCTGACCAAGCAAGCTCACCCTGAAAATCCAAAAACGTTAAAATGACATCACAGGACCTACAGCAGGGTCCCGCTGCTGCTCATATGAAAGGCCATCCCTGTATAATCAGAATGAGACAGCCCAAGTTTAAATTCCTGGGAGGTGTGCAAGGAGGAAATATTTTCTATCCAAGAAAAGAATAAAGCCCACACTAAAGTTTGTCAGAGAAAACAGACAACGACCAGGACTTCCAGAATAATGTTCTTTGGACAGACGACACCAGAACCGTAGACATGCATAAACAAAATCCAGCAGTCCAGGTATGAGAGGAACCTCATACCAACTATAAAGCATGGAGATGGGAGTGTCATGGTTTGGGGATAGTTTGCTGCAGCCGAACCATCATGGAATCCACCATGAATTGTAACTTGACCCTGCAACATGACAAGGACCCAAAAAACATGAATAAATCCACCGAGGACTGGCTGAGGATTAGACCAGTCAAAGCCCAGAGACTGGTAATGGTTACAACAAGAGTGTCACTGAGGTTATTTCAGCTAAAGGGTGTAACACTAACTCTTGAGGGGTGCGGTGATTTTTCCCTAAGATGCAAAATATATTTTGGTGAAAGAGTAAAAGAGTTAGCTTTTTAAGTGTAGTTAAATCCCAGTTTCCAGAGATACATCAACCAAATCTTTATTGAGCTTCGTGCATCTTTACAGTGAGTTTTTAAATTTGCTGTGCGTCTTTCTTTCAGACTTAATATCCTACTTTTCATCTCTTAGAAATTCCTCTAAATGAAGTTGACCTATGAAAGTTTCTTAGAAAAAGGAAAAGTCAAATTTAGCTTGAAAGCTTCAGAACCCAGAGAGCATCATATATAGATGTCCCCAGACATTTGTAACTGTCTTGTTAAAAATGATGCTGTTCTATAATTTTAAGTGCAGGCGCTGATACTGTAAGCTGAATGCCTCCGGAGCCGAACTGAGTGAATAAACACACTGTAGATGTGCGCGATGCGTTCACCATGCGGGTTCGTGTGGCCTGTTTCCTCTGAATGTGTGTGTTCCCCGTTCTCCTATCTGTTCCTCTAAGCAGTCTTGGCAGGCCAATCTAATCTGGCCAGGGAAAGGTCAGCCACACTCTAACTGCCTTTCACTCACATTATGTATCAACACCCCCACCCCCGTCTTTACCTTTCTTTTTTTTGTTCGTTCGCCATTTCTTCACCTTATTTTCCAACTTTTTTTCCAATCATTTATTAGCCAATTTTTCAAACTTCTTTCATATATAAATGTCTATTTTTTGCCCAAGATGTGTTTTTCCCCCTCTGGTATCTCTAGCATTTAGACCATCATAATGAACAGCTTGCTGGTTCTCTGCCAAATAATCAAAATCAATAATAAACATTCCTCCTGGATGGCAGTCCTCGGTGTTTCTTGTTATCAAAGCCACCTCCCTGATATACTGCTGACTCTTTAACATGTTAACTACACTCTATGTTACATGGTTCATGACAGCAATAAAAGAGACCTCCAATTTACATATATGTCAACACAACAAGGCTACAAGCACAGTTCAGAACACGCGGGCAGGATCAAAGGCCTCATCATGCCGACCGGCAGCCCGGCTCAGCCAACCGAATGACCTCGGTAACATCTCGTCTCCATAGCAATTATCGGGACCCCCTAAGAAGCCCAGAGGAGGCATGTCAAAGGTGATCACACTATCTCTCTGCCATTTACAGGTCACAGAGAGAGAGGGGGAGAGGAAGCCAGACACAAAGACATGAGACGGCCATCTTTGAAGTTCATGTACAAAGCGGAGATTTCTCCTCTTCTCAATCCTTCTGGGCCATCTCCACCTGCAATAATCCCCCTCCTCTCCTCATTGGTCTCTCAGGAACGCCTGGTATCAAACCTCAGGATCTGCCACGCTGCTTCCCTTTAAGAATGTATTTGAGCCATTTTGCTTCACTTTTTTAGCCATTTGAAATCAGAAAATTGTTAAAAAGGTGAATAAATGTAACAGACTTGATATAGAACTAATTATCATGTTTACTAGCTACAATTCTTGCATATTTATTTGTAGAACCTTACAAGAACTAGTGAAACTAGTTAGCCAAGGTGGTGTCTCCAGTCCTTAACCTTGTCCTGTTTTCCTTTGGTCATAATGGGTTTTTTAAAATTCATGTTTCAAAGCAGTTCTGAGCTTAATTGTGTAGCTATGGATCAAAACACGCTGATGGGGGGTGGGAGGGTAATACTGACTGTTGGAGCGATTAATTCAAGCAGCAATACTTCAATATGCCTCAAGGATTTTTGGTTTTCATTTTTTTTATTAAACTGTTAAGAGAAGAAACTGGAAACGAAATCAGAAATCTTAGCTGTGACCTTTCACCTGACCCCAGATCTCTCAAGCACAGTGCTAAAGGACGCTGTAAATGGCTGAACCCCCGCTCTATTTTCAAGGTTAACAATGTTATTTCCAACTTGAGAGAATATACAAATATTCGGTGAAAACCACCCCTCTCTTTGCTTTACTGGATTTCTTAGAGCCATGTACTTTTAAGGCATGCATTCCTAATTTGGGACTAAATGCAACATAAAACATAAGGGTAAGGAAATCTTTTTTGTGAGTAAATACTTTATATGCAAATGTATATTTGAAAAAAGAAAGAAAGATAGAAAAAAAATAACTGTTCCTTAAGCAAAGACCCAACATCTGTGTACTGGTACGTAACCATATGTACAGTGATGGCAAGGACAGGTTTGATTTGAACCAAGAAAACCTGCTACTTCTGTCATAGCAAGACTGGAACAACAGAGGATCTAGTTTTTATCAGTATGTGTTATGTAAATGTGTAATGGCTTTCTGGAAAGATGTCTAGTACTAGTTATTCCTAAAAGTCCTAATTTTCCTGACTTTACGATAGAATCCATATTGTTTGGTTGCTTTATGAACAATCACTACTATTTTTGTTCTACTTTAAACGGTTTGTAATTAAATGTGTGAACAAGTAATGTGTAAACATTAAAACCAAGAGCATTTCATTTTCTATTTAGTTTTGTAATATTTTCTTTCTCCTACAGATACAGTGCATGCCAGACTCCTTTCGTATATTTAGATCTCAAGTCATCGCTCAAAGCTAGGTGTGTATAGATATGTGTAACGGTGAACTTTTGATGCATTTGGACCAGAAATATTCAGTATGAAGGCTTATGGATCAGCTCACATGTGTGTTTTGTTTGGCACTGTCTTCCTTGATGTAAAAGTACCAAAATGTACTGAACCATGATCTAAAAACCAAGGACCACCAAACAGAACATGTCCAAGGGCAGATTTTGGCTCTCAGCCCATATTTTGTCTCAAGAGTTACTTGAGTTTTTTTCAGTCTTTTGGAATGCTTTTATAAGGTTTTAGTAGTGTTTACTACAATGCTATTACTACAAGTATGAATTCTTAAAATGATCATTTCACAAATCCTTTATATAAAAAAATAACCATCTGACATCATTTTATAAATAAAATAACGTGAAATGATGGAGACCTCTACACAAATAAATAAAAATAATAAGAATATTTAAAGTAGTCTTAGATAAAAAAAAAGAAGTAAAAAGCAGTATAATAGTGCAGTTTAATAGTGACAATAAAAAAAAAAAAACATCTTGGCCCATCATAGTCATCATAAATGCATTTAAATCTGGGCCCTACACATAAACTTTTTAAAATGTCCAGTAATACCAGGGAAAGTTCTACAGTAAAATCTGGCCACTGTGCAGCTTACAGACGGACCACCAGACAGATAAAGAAAGCTCTCTATCTGGGCTGTATGGCTTCTTTCAACCTGCCTGAGCCGCTGTGAGACACAGGGAAGTCTTCACTCACACACACTTGAATCCTAAACTGATCTTGTTCGATTTCTCCCCCCTCTCCTGTCTTTCTTCCCTGTGCTCTCAAAGGGAGGGAAGGATGGTGGTGCTTCACAGAGGAATGGGCCGTCTCTTCATCTTGCCAGCTGAGGAGGCCTACCCCCACCCCCACCCCCACCCGTCTCTATATCCGTTTAGCCGGTCACAAGCTCCAGAGAGCCTGCTGGATGCAGTTGTGTTAGAACCACTGAGGAGCTTTCAAGACAAAATCCACCTTCTGAGCCCTCTGCCAGGATGGAAGAACGAGTGTGCGCGCGTGTGTATGTGTGTGGAAGTACGTTTCAAGTTGCTCTCCCCAGGCCACCTGAGTTATCTGCGTCACATCACATGGTTCCCTATTAGAGCACGACAGAAGGGTCCAGGCTGAGGCTGCTCGTTTTAACAATGTGAAAGGCAGACGGATGGAGGGAGGGAGCACCTGGGAGATGGATGAAGAGGGGTTGAATCCACCTCCCGCCCTAAGTGCCTCACTTTGTGCTGTTTTAGTTGAGACTTTAGCATTGATCCGTCTTGTCTCCACTTGGCAAGCAGACGAGAAAGGGAGGCAGGTGAGGCTCAGCATGTGTGTTTAACAACAGATCGAACGTAGAGAGGGACACATGAAAGCAGAGATGAGGAGCCTGCAGCTCCGTCTGTCCAACCACTGTGGTTTACTTCCAACTGTCTTTCTATCCATGATTAAATGATTACAATACATTTAAATAGCTGCAATAAAGATGACCATTCATTTTAAATCAAGCTGAAAGCAGTTCATCAATCCAGGTAACAGAGCATAAAGCTTCCATTTTTTTCACCGTTTAAGTGAAGTTATGTTGAGCGATGATTGTTGGGCCCATACGACTTGTTTTATTAGTATGCTTTTTACACTCAACCTGCAGGAGAGCTGCGACACAGTTAATTCCTCTCTCCTTTTCAAACCGAAATTTTTTATTAGTCTTTAAAATCAGGATTGGTCACTAATTTAGAAAAATCCTGACAAAAGAAGCATACACTAAAAAACAACAACTGTGTAGAAAAATGAATTTAAATTAGAGAAATAACAGAACTAGACACAGGTCATCCAGTATAGCGCTACAGCTTTATAACTGCATGAATTTCACTCACACCATCCCTACGGCTGAAAGGCCTTCTTTTTTTCCAAAGCCAAGGAGAGTGTCAGACCTTGAAAGTTTGGGAATATTTCCGGTTACAAAAAGCAGACAGTCAAAGGAGGTCCGACATTCAGCTGACTGCAGGTTCTACAGGACCAGACAGGATCAGGCTGAGGATCTGAATCTGTGGATTTGGCCAAATTTAGTGTCTAAATAAACTTACATTCACAAAGTAATATGTTCTGATCTCTTGCAAGCCAAAAACAAAAAAAGGAGTAGAGAAGCTCGACTGAAATTCATATAAAAATAGACAACCATTTCTGCAATTAAGCAAAACATAAAGAAAAGAAAGACATAAATAAATTTCCAAAAACTAACAAAAACAGAGGGCCATAGTGAGCTAAGTGCTTCCACACAAGGTGTGTTGTGTCCCTGAGCTGCTGCTGCTGCGCTCCCCAATGACCAGCTCTCCTATCCGGCTCTATAATTGCATTTCTGGGCACACACACGAAGCGGTGACCAGCGGGTCAATTGCCCAGCTAAATGTGTTTTCCTTCCCTACGCACAGAGGGTTGTGTGGGGTTCAGCCGAGCCGAGTCAGGCTGACCCGGGGCCAGCATGTGCTGCCACTAGACCACGGGTACCATTAGCACATTCGACATCGGTCTCAGAGAGCTAACGGTGCTCACATTGGACAGCAACGCGGTGAATGATGGATGAGCAGGGAAACAAAGGAGGAGACAGACAGAAGAGAAAGGAGGAGAGAACAAACTGCTGGAACTGACTGTGACGCCTGAGCTCAGAGAGGTCAGTCAGTCATTGGAAAATCACACGACCAGACACCTATACCATCAGCTAGCAGGTGGACGGGCCCACATGCACACTCTTGTTTTGCTATATGTAGTGAGGATCATGTTATGACTCCCATTGACTTCCATTGATTTTCAGTCATTTTCAACCCTTTCTATGCCCTAACCCTGACAATAACCCTAAACCTAACCATTACCAGTGCATGCCTAACCCTAACCTTAACCTAAAGTCAATTCACACCTTAGTCCTAAACCTAACCGTTAGCAAAATAGGTCGTGAGGACCAGCAAAATGTCCTCACTTTGGTACAAACGGTCCTCAATTTGATGGTAAAATCGGGAAAATAGTTCTCACTGTGATGCCAAGACAGGAACACACACACACACACACCTACTTCTTCACACCACTGACAACCTGTCTGGAGTTAGTGGGAAACACCAACAAGGAATCACGAGATGGGTTTGTACCTCTGAAGCCTCCCTCCAGTAAGGCTGTGGCTCTGATCCTTTTCTGCCCCGCCCATTCGTACTCGTCAAAGCCCCGCCCATTCTCTCCGTCCATGTCTGCGGAGTCTTCGTCGGCCAAAGCCCCCTCGCGCTGGCACGCAAAAACACACAAACAAGAAAGGATTTAAAAAGAAGACAAACGCACTTTAATAACTCGCTGTGAACCCTTTCAAATTGTACTTTACTACACAGCTAAGATGAGGCTTAAAAAGCAGGATTTCAGTAGAAACATTTCTCACAAGTTTTAATATACAATGCTTTGCAAAAGTATTCATACCCCTTTAACATCAGGTTACTACCTCCAACTTCAGTGTGTTGTACTGAGTGACAGAGCAACACAAAGTAGTACAGAACTGTGAAATAGAAGGACGACGATATTTGATTTTTGCATTTTTTTCCAAACAAAAATGGACAAAGTTTTGTATTCACTCCTCTTTAAATCTGACATCTCCTAATAAAATCCAGAGCAAAAAACTCCAATCAGAAGTCACTTAATTTGTAGGTAAAGTCTACCTATTATTTAATCTCAGTATAAATCCAGATGTTCTGTGAAGGCCTAAGAGGTTTGTTAGAGAACATCAGTGAACAAACGGCATCATGATGATCAAGGAACTCAGCAGACAGGTCGGGAGAACATTGTGGAGGTATTTAGAGCACAGCTGATGACTTGGTTCCAAAAATGAAGTAAGCCAGAACTTTTCAAACTTGTAAAAAAAACAAATCAGTTTGTCTTCATGTTATCATTCATTTTTTCTTATGAACAAGCTTGAAATCAAATAAAACAAACTGAACAACTCCGAAACTACCAGAAGATGGCCGTCCTCTTAAACGGATGGGCCAGGAGAGGATTGCATTTTTCAAAGAAGCAGACGGGCTATTTCTGGAGGAGCTGCAAAGCTCGGGTGGGTGAATCTGTTGACATGACAGCCATTAGACATGAACTCCACAAATCTGTTACAAGCATATTCATGTGAAAGAATGGTGCAGTCAAAGTCCAGAACCAAATCTAACTCAAAATCTGTGGCTAAACCGCAGCTCACAGAGGCTCTCCGTCCATTCTGACTGAACTTGAGCTCTTCTGCAAAGATGGTTGGGCAAAAATTCCATTCTCTAGATGTCGAACATGTCACAAAATGAAAGAAAAGCGACACGGGAGTGAATACTATTGCAAGGCAGAGTACACTAGCTCCATTTACTGTTACAACACATGGAAAAACTCATAACTTACATGACTTGCAACAGTCAAGCTACTAATAAATCTAAACCATGCTGGAGGAGAAGAGGGATTAGTATATCGGGGAAGTTTGATGGCTGACAATCAGTGACGTGTGACAGAGAAGGAGGTCATTAGTAGCAGTGATGTACCTCAGGTCTACTCGAGAGGAGATGATAGCTGTTAACTATGTACCAACGAGAGAGTGTGAGGTTTAGCTGGGACAGGTGAAGTGTAACTGGTAGTGAGGGCTAGATCTAGAGTTCTGTCAGACGCACGATGCAACCGTGTCACATGGGATAACCTGCAGATGAGAGCTGGCTGGTTTAAAACAACACTAGTCTGCAGAAACAGACTGCGTGTGTCAACATTCCCCTTTTTGCTCAAGCCATTCGCAGTTAATCCAATGTGATGCGACTGCAAGAAGCCGCCATGAAAAGGACGTTTCTCTCTTTGTTTCTACAGTACAGCATGGATGGGACTGCTCAGAATCTAGAGGAAGTTGAGAGGTGAGTGGGAAAAGAAGGGAAGACATAGGCCGTCCAGGTGGCGGTAGGCAGGGTTCTAGGGCCGGGGTTGTACTACCTGGATCAGGCATTGTTCCACATGTCTACTCATCTCCTCCTCGCTCCCAGCCAATGGGGCACTGCACAGCGGACATACCTGCCCCCCCTCCTCAGGCTTCCTCCTCTTCATCTTGCCTATACGGGCTGGAGCAGAAGGACAAGGAAAGAGAGAAAAAAATATATAAATAAATATATTTATTTTAGAAAAGGCCTTAATCTCTGTTCTGAGCTCTTTACAAACCTATACCCTTAATTAAAGATGGCTGACCTGACTAAATTGGCCAGCTTCTGGAACATGGTCAGAGAGAAACAGCTGGATGCGACAATCAATCCTTTCCACTCTTCTCTACATCACTGCCTTTGCTCTATTCCTTTTGTTTCTCGATTCTTCCCTCGCCTTCCCTCCTGTCATGGCAAACCCTCAACCTCCACCCATTTAATTAGAAATTTAACAGGGCCGAACAGCCGTCATTGAACCCTGAGTCTCTGTCGTTTTTTCTTAACTGCAAATGGTGCGCGGGGACATTAATTTTTAGCTGGCTGGGAAAGCAAAGGAGGCCAAGAGGGACCGTGGCAATGGACAGAGGGAGAAGAAGAAGAAAAAGAGGAGGGCATAAGGCAGCATGTCATAACTGCGGGGCAAGAACATGGGGGGAGAATAAAAAGACGGGGCTTCCATATCATTTCTCTCCCTGACACTAATCAAACGAAGCACTGTTTAAAGAGGGAGAAAAAGGCTGCTTATTGTGTATGGCATGAACCTTTAAGTCCCCACAAGGAGAGAATTTCTCCGGATGCCAGATCAGAACAGTGCCTTTGTACATTATGTCACGTTAAAACCAAAAACTATAGGGTATAGAGTCATACTAGGGTATTTTGGGGGGGAGTTATGCAATAGAATAGAGTTGTAAATATGATGGCTTATTTCAAAACCATTAAAAATCGGAAAAGTGTGGAGTGCATTTTTACTCCGCATCCCTGAGTCAACACTGCGAACCACCGTTTGGTCCATTTGCAGCTGCAAGTCTTTTTGGGTATATTTCTACTAGTTTTTAGCATCTTGCTCATTCATCTTCTCAGTCAGATTGGATGGAGAGCCTCCGTAAACATCAAGTTTCAAGTCTTCGTGCCACAAATTCTTAATCGGATTTACGTCTGGACTTTGACTGAGCCATTCTATCACATGAATACGTTATCATCTAAACCATGTCATTGTAGCTCTTCTATTTTCCGATGATGAATTGAACAGAGCTCCGTCAGATGTAGAAAGCTTTGGGAATATTTTATATAAGGTCTATCTTTAACTTGTCTGCTGTGTTCTTAGGTCTTGATTTTGTTTATTCAGTAAAGTTCTCTAAAACACCCAAGAGGTTTTCAACAAACAGCTGTATTATATACTGAGATGAAATTACACAAAGGTGGACTCTATGAACTATTTAGAGTAACTTTGGAAGGAAATTAGCTGCACTGGAATTAATGTAGGGATATCAGAGTTAAGGTGGGTAAATGCAAATGCAGGCCACACTTTTCAGATTGTTATTAGTAACATCTTTTTAAAAAAAGAGATAGATAAATTTCCTTCCGCTTCATACTTATGTGCTACTTTGTGTTAGCTTATCTCATACAATTCCAATAGATACATTAAAGTTTGTGGTTGTAACATGACAAAGTGTAAACATGTTCCAAAAGTATGCAAGGCCTTTTGGCCAAACACTGAAATGGTTTCTCGTTTCCATGGAGACAGCTACACTGAGAAAGTGCACTTTTTAACCCTAAAAGATGCTTTGTCTTTTAGTTAAAAACAACTAGAAGTCATCAAACACAGAAAAAAAAATAGAAATCATCATCATGGGCAAATCCCAAGCTGTCTGTTGTGAGATCATCTGGCACCTGCAGTACTAAATATCACAGTAAACATGAAAGTACACATCTGCCATATGAAAGTCATAATGTAGTAATTTGTATCTAACAAATGTTTCATTCAATTGTTCTTTGAGATTTCGTAGGACTGCCAAAGAAGTAATTTGCTGTCATTTTCATTCAACATCTACTATTTAAGCTTACATCTTACCTCCTGCCACTTCACAGGCACAAACAGGATTTTTTAAAATATTTTTCAAATTTTATTACATTCAAATTTTTGAATAACACATGTATTCAAACATATGCTTATTAAACAACACTCAAGAGCAGACATGATATGTGTACATACCATTCAGTCTCGTTTGCCTGTTTGCCCGAACTCTTAAAAATGTCTGCAAGCAGAAGAAAAAAGGAGAGGGAGGAAATAATCATTAGATGGTAATTAGACAGTATGCAGTGTTTGCAGATGCAAATCTCGCTGTTCTGAATAGGATTGCTTTGGATACGTTTGAAGGCGCTAATCAACATAGGCAGCGTAAACAGTTCCACCTACTTCTTTGTTGTTTTCCACCTCCTCCATGACTTTCTGCTCCCTGCCGACAACCTGCCTAAAACTAGCTGCTGCACAGAGCTCAGACCTGCCGCCAGATACTCTACATCCCAACGAACTAAGCGCTGTGGCTACAAATTCATGAGGATGGAAAAGGATTGAAAGTGGCGTCCGGTTCGGCTAGTTGCTGCCATGTCTGACGCCATGTCAGCTTGTTGTGATCATGTGATCGCCGGGGAGACGGAAGTAGACAGACGTTGGTAGTTATTTCGCCCCTTGGTCGCTAGGGGGAAGCAACGGGTTTCATACCAAATCTCCAAGAGACAATTCTGATGCTTTACATGGGTGTTATTATTGACGCTTGATCTTATTATACTCT